>JAQBSW010001292.1:0-140146 GCA_029291075.1 Eudiplozoon nipponicum | reverse complement strand
AAACCTAATACATACTTGCATATATATTAGTTCTTCGCAACAAACAGTATTTAACATATTTAAAAAGTTTTCTGCATTTTTTAATATTTACATATAAGATAGGACATGATGACAGATATCGGGGCTTTTGATTGGAACCTAATTCATGGAGCACCTATGAATACTGTACTTTATCTCGTATCAGAGTCAAACAACGAATGATAGGCAAAATTTAAAAAAATGATTCAAAGAATGATTCATATCAAATATAAAATCTTTTATATTGTCTACGAAAACATTCCAAAAACGCCACTATATAAAGCATACGTTGTAGTAGACCAAAGAACAGCTTAACAGCGAGGTCGTCGGAGAGTATTAAACCCAAGCAACAAAAACCAATATAACGGCGTACCATTTGATATGCATGCGCTTGTCATAAAGATTACACTTTAAGATTCTTTAACGCATGCGATCCAAAAAAGAAAATTGGTACATTTATTATTTGAATCCAGCTATTTTGCATAACAATATACCACGAATAATTTTAGAGAAGTGACTACGATGTAGAACACATAATAGTTGTATATTGCTTGTTGTGGAGAGCTCATCATCATGCACTAATATGTATGCAATTATGTATTAGGTGTTTCGCACCTAGTAGCAAATTAATCCAAATAAAACCAGAACGATAAACCAATCACCATGAATATGCACATGGGATTACACCTTTAGCTCATGCTGACTGTTTTATTCTACTGGTCCTATTTGAACTAATATGATATATTAAGATCGTAATCTTGAATAAAAAGAAATAATTACCTCAATTTAACAATAATTGATTGCGCGAGTGGTGGAAATAATGCTTTAAATCAAGTATTGGGGGCTTGAAGTAAACACCAACCCCATTCTATTTCACCAGTCTTCGAACAACATAACGAAACTACCGCCATCCGCAACGCACTGACGCGTTTCGATCTTCCATGATCATCATCAGAGTACGACGGCAAACTAACTATCGAGGATCAAACTGCACTGAATATATATCGAAATCAAATTTAGATATGCGGCTCTCACCTCTAACAGTCTAGCATTCATTGAACTTGACTGGAAATGTCGGCTGCACAATTTCTCTGCAGTCACGAAGATTAGTTGTTTGCAGCTTTCGCCACATATACATATATAGACAATACAATTTAACAATAATTGATCGCGCGGGTGGTGGTAATAATGCTTTAAATCAAGTTTGCGAGCTTGAAGTAAACACCAACCCCATTGTATTTCACCAGTTTTGTTATGTTGTTCGAAGACTGGTGAAATACAATGGAGATGGTGTTTAATTATATAAATGTTCATTTCAGTAGCACTTCCACATGTAACATGGTATCTCTTCTATGATGATAGAATCTGCTGCTCTAACCACTGAGCCACCCCGCACACTACACGACACACAATTTTCAGTTATATACTAACTAATGTAACTTGGTTAGTCTATTGTCTTTTACTATAAGTGGAGCTCATATGGCATCCATTTAGACCCAAATTTCCAACTATCCATACCAAATCTGTCATTACTGAACAGACACCACATTACATGGGGAAGTGGTATTGAAATGAACATTTGTATAATTAAACGAGCATTGGTTTCGAGAGCAGTGATAAAAAATATTATAATCAAGGTTGCGATCTTGATATAAGCACCTGACCCATTAATTACTTAATGTCAGTATAAACTAATAATTATATATTGTAGAATAGGAAATTAATCCAGTAATTCCTTATTTGGAACTCATCACGTACTGGCCAGAATTTGCCGCAGATATATATATCTTATCTCAGTGGTTAGAGCACCAGATTCCGAAAGAGGCATGACTAGGTTTGAGCCCTATCCGCGGCAAATTCTGAACAGTACGTGATGAGTTCCCAATAAGGACGAAACAGGTCTACTAGATGAATTGCCTTTTCGACACTGCACAAAACTTAGTTTATACTGACAAATGTATGTACATATTGTGTTAGGTGTTTATATCACTATCGAGTTGACTGTTCGAAGTTTGCAAATATTCATTGTAGCTTAAAGGAAATAACCTGTTGCGATACGGAGAACAGCATAATTAACTTATCTGTATTGTACTATTAATTTAAGCGGAAAATGTTATGGGCTTATTTCCGGGTGCTTACATCGAGCCACAGCTCATCATGAAATATAAAGACCAATTAATGTAGCAACCATGTATTAGGTGTTGCGCACCTAGTAACAAATTGGTTCAATTATGACCAAAAGGATAAACCAAAGACAACATGGACGGAAATTTTAATCTCGTGCACATTCGTTTCGTGTTTTCTGGCAACTCATCAGTAGGTGTCGGTATTACGCCCTTTACTCACTACATATTTGAGTGAAGAATGTGAGAAAATAGGACGATACAATCTCCTAGACGAATGTGTAAACCTGCAGTAGTAGGGCAAAAATTATATAAAGTCTCGACAATGCGATGTAAATGCTAACTCACTCTATATAATATATGTACCGAGTCTGTAAAGGATACTAACACTATGGCTATTGTTTCAGTTTTATCAAACATTCCATCAACTTGTTTTGTTTAATATCGAATATATGAAAAACGACAGCCACAGCCGTTAATAACAAAGCGGTAATTCACAAAATGGATAGTTTTATCTTAGTTCACGAGAAGGGATCCATAATATAGCAATTGCTGTGTCGAAGACGTAATACAGATTAAAAGGAAATTTTTATTTACATTAAATTCCTAGCCCTGAATTTAAAAATTATAATCAGGCTACGCGCAATCTATAATTGCTTATATTAATAACTTATATATTGTTATTGTAGACTATCGAAAAGTCTTGTTTTCCCACGTTAATATAAACAAAAACTGTCAGGACGTTTATAACAGTAGTCATAGATTAAAGTTCATTCGTATAACACCGACAAGTAATTAAACAAGAAATTCATTTAAAGATAATCGGCATACAAATAAAAAAACTTCAAAAAACGTAAAAGTTGAATAAACATGAGCCAAAATTAAAATAAATACCGCATTGACAACAAGGGCAAGAGCCAAGCTGGATACTTACCTTGTTAACAGGGGGTTCTGAAAACCTCTAAAACCGCAAAATAAGTATTAATTGAAAATTATTTAGAACAATTTCTAAACGCCAGTTCGTTCCTCCAAACCTGAATTTCTCATATACAGCATTCGAGACAATTGCAACAGTTATTAATTCGAAGCTATATTAATTACATATATTATAATACCCGAAATGAAATAATGAAGAAAAACCTATATAAGCAAGCATATATACGTAAATACAAACGTATATGCATGCATACAAAGCCCGTAACCATAGAAATTTATGGCCTCACGACCAACGGACCAGTAATGGTAGCATGAAACTTGCCGTATCTAATGGGATACAGTCATCAGCCCAGTTCATGTGACGCCTCGAGTTCAGTTCAACTAAGCAGTAACACTTAATGTTAAACGGGTAGTGATTGAATGAGTACAAGTGAGTCAGACTATGAATTAAACTGGAAATTGGAGCCTGAGAAAATATTTCTCAACTTAAAAAAAACAAATTTGAATACAAACCTTCACACTACGAAAAGATGACATGGTTTTTAAGCATCCCACCTATAAACATGAATATCAAAAATAATAGCTATCCGACGCACAAGACTAAAGGGCAACTTATCCGTGGAATTGTGCAGGGTAGAAATGTAAAACCAGGCTATTTCTGGCACCTTAATTTCAAATAAGGCACAACAGTATATAGGGCATTAGTATTTAATGATTAACTACCATATAACCAGAAGAAAATAACTACAATAACAAGAAAAGTGAAAAAAGTAATAATAACGACAAAAATATTAATTTAGGCAAACAAATTATTGAAGAAGGGTGGTTTGTGAGGAGAATGATTAAGCTAATATGAATATATTTACCTAGATAACACGCAGAGGCTAAGCAAATTAAGCCAATACACAACA
This sequence comes from Eudiplozoon nipponicum, assembly GCA_029291075.1. Lineage (NCBI taxonomy): Eukaryota > Metazoa > Platyhelminthes > Monogenea > Mazocraeidea > Diplozoidae > Eudiplozoon > Eudiplozoon nipponicum. The sequence continues at coordinate 136,158 of JAQBSW010001292.1, read as the reverse complement.
CCATTATGACATAGTCAGTATTACAGTTTCCATGCGGTTTTTACTGTATCAGGTCATAAACACAACCAAGCCTCGCAGTTAACTCTGCCAACTAAGAAAAGCAGGTTAATAACATGATTCTTCTAGAAAGTTTCAATAGGATCGGCACTAAGCTCGACTCGAGGCCATATCGCCCAGGGTTTACAACCAGAAACTATGATGCGCACGTGGACCCAATCCAGGTATACGATTGGGTCCTATATTACAAAATTTGAATGTAGATGACTTAACTGTTTCCAGCATGTACGACTTTCAACTTTGTTTCTTACGTCAATTTAATGATGGGTGGAGGGATAAATGCTCTACACAGAAATCGAATTGAAGGCAAACAAATAACGTAACCAGGGCCAATGCAGATGGTGGAGCCTTGTTAGTTTTTCTACCGAAGAGCACTTTTTGATCGTTGTTGTTAACCCACATGCGCTATGATTCTTAAACATCAGTGGTCTAATGCCTGTGAACGTCTAAAATAATACATACATGTATGCGTATAAACATCCATACATGCATACATACATACATACCCATACGGATGCAAATATCAAACAAGGCAGTCAACAAAGAATTTTTTCAAGAGAAACTTGAAATATAGTTCAAAAACCAAAAAAATCGTGATTATTTCGAATAATATAAATATGATAAACGGTAGTAAGTTTAAATGCGATTTAACAAACAAGAACCTACCGACGCAGTGCGAATCATGTGTTGTCTTCGGTAACCAGGCATTGAGCGACCAGACTGTTCGGAACACAATGAAGAAGCATCACTTGCATCATCAGACTCGAATCCGGAAGCACTGTACTGCTCAAAAACAACAAGACAAAACAAAATGAAGGATTTTGTGTGACAGAGAATAACTTTCTAGAAATCAGGAACGGATACTTTTTTTGCTAAACAAGGAATATTAATTCATCACCAGTGTGTCCCGAAATATTTCGGTACTCAACACCTGGAATCATCTTTAGTCAGCAGCTCATCGTTCAAAAATTAAATAAACGAATATATTAAATGGGAAATTGCTTTTAAACGGCTTTGTTACCACTTATGACTGATTTTGAAAAGAAATACCAAATAGACGTGTCATGCACGTGTGAAAGTTTGTATAGCTGTTAATCACTTCATTAAATATTATAAAAAACGCGTTGTCTATTCTATCTAAGTGAAACTATACTCACTCAATGTCAATTTCTCTGTGTGTACGACAAACTCAAATGTTAGGCCTAGGTGTGTGTGTATGCAGCCAATAAACAATATCACTAGTATTACTCATTAGAAGTTAATCTATGTTTTTCATACCATGATAAATCCAGTTATTTGTGTTGATGTCAATAATTAGGAAAAAGACCAAGCAAAACAAATCACATATACAAAAATAATGTTAGGATAAATTATATAATATTTAGAATAAAAATAAAAAGCTTTCTTAAGATATAAGATAAGATGTGAAGAAGAAAATACCCACTGAAACTTAGATCATAGCTATATGGCAAAAGATGATAACTGATTTAACACGTTTTTTAATAACCGTTTAATGAAATTAAGGAACCAAATTTGTGCATATAAAAATGTAAACAAGGAAGATAATTTAAAGGGCGAGAATGCATGAAATCTCGAAATTTATTAACCAGAAGTAAATTTATAAAATAATACATTTTGACTAATCTTAATCCAACATACTTAATCTTTAGCTGGAGCAATTTTCCTATTCTTACTTTGACAGTCGTCGCTTCCTACCGTGAGTTTGGAGCACATTGCTTTTTCAACGATGTTAATTCATAATGTCATCTCTCGACTCAACATAGATAGATTCCACAATCAATCTCGTAGTTCTATTATGACCGCATACCGATATACGTTGACAACCATCGCATTGGCTGACGGCAGTTTTGCTATGTTTTTCGACGACTGGTTAAATACAATGGGATTGGTGTTTACTTCAAGCTCGCAATCTTGATATGTTGCCACCACCCGCGCAACCAATTGTATTCCCAGTCTCCACTGAATGGTGTACTAAATCAGACCTATTAATGAGTCCATATTCTCATAGTTCTGTTCATCCTCTAATTAAACGGACGCAAAGTTTCACGCACATACGGGATATAATAACGTTAGTCTTTGATTTCATGCACTCAGTGTTTCAATTTTCATTTTTGTCAGAAAGTTTACTTCCAAGAGTAAGGGACTGGCTTAAAAGGATTTATATAGTGTACTTTAACACAATTAACTATATTCCAGTTTAGTTTGGAATCCCGTATTATTATAAAAGTGATGTAACGGCTCAAATTAATTCGCCGACATTTTGTAAAAATGAATGTAAAATTAAATACGCCGGACCAATGATAACAAGCGAATCCATAGACCAATTACGTGCTACTTCGGATCCATAAAAGATACAATTACAACGCAATACACTCTGCTCTGCTCGCTACCTAAGTAGAGAACATACACATAAGCGTTATTTTCTTTCAGATGTCCAATCCTCATTTCGCTTCCTACAATTAACGGATGTTCAAAAAGGAAATACAGAAAACAATCCATGGCATTCATGTATCGATACATTTGCTTTGTATTGGCACCACATCTGAACTGGCTACCATATCTTCATCTAGTATACATTTATTAACAATTTCAACCAAGACATATAAGTTGTTTAACTTATCATCTATAAAGTTGGAGTATCCTATTTTATGACATAAAAGCTTAGACATTTTATATACTTTGTAAATACTGTAAATCAGAAATAATTCATAACGTATTAATAAATATGTACACTTTTACCAAAACATATACTCTGCGTGCAACCAGATTTCTGAGCGGGTTACCTGTGCCGAGCACAATTTCTCACTAACAATCATATTATTGGTCACTTTTTTAAAATTATTATAACTATTATTTATTTTAACTACTTGTCATTACAATGTGATTGATTCATCAGAGCCTTTGCTCCTCCTTTATCCACGGTTAAGACAGTTATTATATTGTATTTAAATGTACCTGTCTTACTCTTCTGCTTAATTTTAAATACGGAAATATCATGACCGTACGATTCTCCTTCGCTGTATCAGATTTTACGTACTTCGACTCTATCATTTTTGCTTCTATAAACGTAAGAGTATAATCACTATCATTCACTATTTCTCGCAGTCTTATTAATTACATTCCACTGTCCTATATCGGTTAATCTAAGGCCTATTACGGTCATCCTGTGTACATTTATCAGCAATCTTAACTAAAAAATAAGAATACACAGACGTGTGATCAAAAAGGTATTGTCAATTTCTTATTACATAACACAGAAAATGAAACATTTAATGTGTTAAACCGAGTAGGACATTTAAAGTCATTCATAATCGGTTACCAGATATATGCACTTCTACTACGTTACCTTTTTGTTTGAGACTACTATATGTCGAGTCCAAAAAGTCATTAACAAGTATATTAATGACCAATAATTTCACTTTTGGTTATAACAAATTAATGTAGTCTTTTGGGTATTGGTATAAATAATCTGATCAAACTCATTGCAATCAACTTGACAGATAAGAACCGTGGATCCTCCGTTATCCTCTTTCAGATATAAAACATTGTTGGATATTACCTCATTTCATCATAATCATAATCATCATCATCATCATCATCATCTTCATCATCATCATCATCATTCAGAGCCATACAAAAGTCAAAAGTGGCTTATGTTTCACTGTCATATAACAATAAGTCGTTCAAGATTATATGTAGACAGTAAAAGAAACGTTGGACGTCACAAATGGGTATTTCTTTAGCTTCTTCGGTGTTAGTAAAATTGCGACTATTAATAATTCAAATTTGACCTTCGTGTTAAGCGAAAGAAGTTGTGTTAAATTAACAATCTTTTTGATTATCGTCTGTGTGAGTAAGCTCCAATCTAAATAGTTGAGTTTAAACCACGTCTAAGAATAATCTCATAATGATTCCTTGTCGCTACAATTGAATTAATACTATCTGCGTACAGTCTACAAATGCCAAAAATAGATCATTTTCTATAACTTCGTAATCTGAACTCCATTCTTTTTTCTGATTCTCGCATTATCAGTAAATTTATCTATACAGGCGTGCAAATATGTAAGTCACATAATTCTTACTCTCGTTTTCTTATGCGTTTGTTCAACTACATTTCACTGAATTATTAAAAGTTATAGACATATTAACGCATGCGCAACGTAAAACTGTCTGTAATGAAATCAGCCAGTCATAAAATATAAAAAGCCTTTAAAACAAAATTTCTCACTATTTTATTCTTTAATATATGCGGTACAATGAGCTTTTAAGTGCGGATGATACTCGGTAAAGAGTAATGTAATATCTCTCAAGAAAATGTGAGCATGGATCAAAATTATCATTTTTGGCAAAAAGGCGCAAGTCACTGTGCAATATTAAATAGCGTACAGACTAAGTTCTTATATCGATGCTCTAATCTACCCGTAAAATATTCACAGTTTTCGATTCCGTGCGCTATGAAAAAAACATTATAATTTCATTAACTCAAATAAATATTTAGTAATGTAAGCAGAAAAATTTTCCTCATCTCGGATATAAAAGCAAGTGCTTCGTCGGCCTCGATCTGATGGTGCCAACGGAAGTTCGAAATCCGTCAACGCATATGACTGGCTGTAGTTTCGTTATGTCGAGTGACTTGCTAGATACGACTGGAATGATGTTTACAACAAGTTTGCAAAGCTGATTCAAAAGAAATTTTATCACCACTCCCACAATTAATGGTCGTTTCATTTAAACAATCAATGAATGTGCGGGTGGTGATAATTATTAAAATCAAGTTTGCGAGCTTGATTTAAAGAAAAAGGCAAAAAGTTCATGTTCGTGACTGCATTAAAATTGTGCATCCCGTATTACCAGTCAAGTACAATGTATCAAAGGCAGCATGAACGGAAAGTATAATATCATGCACATTCGTCTCGTGTTTACTGGCGACTCATCAGTAGGAGCCGATATTACGCCCTTTAACCACTATATATTTGGTAGAAGAATGTGGAATAAAAGGACGGAACAATCTCCTAGACGAATGTGTAAACCTGCAATAGTGAAGCTAACATAATATAAAGTCTACGACGATGTGACTTCAATGCTAACTCACACTATATAATATATATACCGAGTCTGTAAAGGATACTAACACTATGGCTATGGTGTTAGTAACTGATACCTTTTTGAAATCAATGAGTACCGGATAATAACACTATGGTTTCCGAGTCGGTACATGATACCAACCTGATGGATATAAATTTATGCTAAGTTCACCCAAATTGAGAATTACAACAATTTCCGAACACCTGTTACTCCAGTTAAACCATACACTCTGGCCTTTATCGATATCAGTTATCACATTTCGCGGTAAGCATGACATCATTCAATTCAATATATTACAGTTAAATACTGTTTGTTGCGAAGAGCTAATATATATATACAAGTATGTATTAGGTTTTGCGAACCTAGTAACAAATTAGTTCAGTTGTGACCAGAAGGATAAACCAAAGGCAGCATGAACGGAAAGTATAATCTCATGCACATTCGTTTCGTGCTTACTGGCGACTCATCAGTAGGAGCCGGTATTACGCCCTTTAACCACTATATATTTGGTAGAAGAATGTGGAATAATAATTGTACCGTTCTATTATTCCACATTCTTCTACCAAATATAGTGGTTAAAGGGCGTAATACCGGCTCCTACTGATGAGTCCCGAGTAAGCACGAAACGAATGTGCATGAGATTATACTTTCCGTTCATGCTGCCTTTGGTTTATCCTTCTGGTCACAACTGAACTAATTTACTAGGTTCGCAAAACCTAACACATACTTGCATATATATTAGCTCTTCGCAACAAACAGTATTTAAAAGTACAATGTATGTTACATTAGTAGAGGTAACAGACGTATATAACTTTGATTTTCTTATACTGTAGTTTAATTCCTCGTTAGTTAGTTTGATGTTTTGCTCTGATGATGATCAAAGATGGTCGAAACACGTTAGCACTCGTGACTGACGGTAGTTTCGCTGTTGTGCAACTGGCTAGATCCAATGATAACGGTGTTTATGTAAAACTCGCAAATTTGATTGTTATCACTATTCATGCCATAAATTAATATTTTATTGTATGAAATATATATATAAATATATATATATATATATATATATAAATATATATATATATATATATATATATATATATATATAAATTTGTCAACATAAAGTAAGCATTGCCTAAAGCAGAAAAGTTCATTCATCCGATAGACCGGTTCTGTCCTTATTTGGAACTCGTCAAACTGCAGAATTTGTCGAGGACGGGCTCGAACCGGTGCGCATTTACTTTGACGTCTGGAACTCTGCGTCACCTCTGCCGCATGTTCATATGCATACAAACACGGAAAATTTTGGGTATAACTTTAGCAGATGTTGAACATCTTGCGTGATATATATATATATATATATATATATATATATATATATATATATATGAATATTAAGTTAAATTAAGTGCGCATAAGAATACAATAGCTAGGTCGCTCCAAGCAGATGTGAAAATTGGTTCATCAATTGGACACCAGGATGTGCAAAAAAGACAAATGTGGTAATTATGGTGAAATGTCATGCATAGGTAAGAATAATAGCTTAGACTTAATTCTCTTGGATCCATCAGAGGCGCGTGCATGTCATCTACCAACGATGCCAAAAGGACAATGTCGATAGCAAAATGCTTCACACGTAATAAAAATATATGCTCACTCAGGCTTCGAACCAAAAGGTGATCTCGGCGACTAGCATACTCACTTCCATTTCAGTGACAAAGATTTAAAACGAAGTGCGTTAGACAACATAAAAGCACACTCGAGGCATTTCATTAAAATTTAACATATATTAGGTTATTTAAACAAATTTGTAATAGAAACTATAAAAGAAAAAGAAAGTTAACTTACAGCATCTGATCCGTCTGCCACAGAACCAAAAGAGGCTATAAAAAAGGGAAAAGAGAAGATAATCCAATATAAGGTTACGATAAAATTGAAAATTCAGCAGTAAAGTAAAGTAAAGTACTGGCCAGTATCAGCACTGACAGAAAAAAACGGACATTAATAACTTAAGCTTCACTGACATACAATCATTGAAAAAAATAGAAAGAACCACATTTCTTTCAATTAATGCTAAAAATGATCATTTAAAACAAGAAATGTTAAGGAAATATGATATAGCAAAGTGAAGACCTAAATCCGATGGAACTTATTACCTAGGTAACACACAAAAATGAAACAGTCTAGATATCTACACAACACCATTATGGCCAAGTTAGCCTAAGGTAGGCGACATCGGGTCGAATACCAGTAAACGTCTCAACTCTTCGAATCTAAAGAACAAAGTTTTACTAAACCTAACAACTGTACACAGCGAAATAATCCCGATTCTCCATAAACGGCGATGGTTATAAAAAGCTACTCTTACTTTCGCGTTTCTCATATCGACCGCGTCACTCTTATTGCCTAAATTATTGGTACAACCACCAAGATATGAACACCTATCAGTTACACCCAGATCTTTACATCGTAGTCACATAATTGAAACGAGTGAAGGATGCAAAATTAATATCGAGATACGAAACGTAGCTCCACTAGTCATTACGGACTTTATCTTTGTCCACAGAAGGTTCAAATTTTCATCATTAAGATAAATTAACATTTTAAAAAGTCTTAAATGTTTTCTCTAAAGATGGTTGCTTGAGTTTGCTTGTATGTATTTGGCGTTTATGATTAATTACCCTACCGAAAGATTTGAGTTGAAAGTAGACCGAGTCGACATACGTATTCCAAAATGAACAACAATTGTGGATGTAACAGTACTACATATAACTAATTGCTACATAATTTATTTGAATCCAAAATACTCAAAGGCCCGATGAACTAAATGTTGCACAACTTTTACTAAGTCTGAAATTGGTAAAATCGACACTCCGCGAGGTATCCAGCAGTATTTCACTATTATTATTGCGCACTCAGCTTCAATCTTATCCGTCAATCAGATGAGATTACCTCTCGCTTAAGCGCCCACCTTGAGCATTCGCGTGACCAAGACTACATTTGAACTTCCTGCCATACTTAATAGAGAATTTAGATTGGAATGGATAAAGTCTCTTATGTCTTCCGTGCTGCAAACATTGAGCACATACGCAGATACAATTAAGACAAAAAAATGATTAAGGTTCCAGTTTGGAAAAATTCCGTGATTCTAGATGTTCGAAACCAAAAATTCGTAGATAAAAATGGTGCACTCATTTCTGTAACACTTGTAAAATCATGCATTCTATTCTTAAAGACACAACTTTCTAATTTTCCCAGCATACGTGCCAGAGCATTTTGTTGCACATTGCATGCGTTGACATGAAAATATAACCTAGATTTAATGAATGGTAGTTTAATTGATCTTTTTTCGGTATTTGGCAATACGCAATTGAGCAGCCAAAGCTTGTTCATCGCATCCGGCACGCTTGTTCCCTTTCCTTCACAACACGTAACAATAACTGTTGCCATATTTTTTGTGAACATAAAAAATAATCAAACTTACGCCTTTTCTGAGATCGATTCATCCAATTAGACGCTGCAGAACTGTTCATACTGCTACGACGCCCAATACCTCGCGAGGTAGTTCCATAACCCGAAGTTTGGCTGGCAATAATGTTTCTCGGTAAAAAAGGCGCATCACTAGTTGTTGATCGAGCAGGTGAAGTATCCCGGCTTGTGCATTGACTGCGAGGAACACGAGACGCTGCAAAGAACCAAGTAAAGTGGTTATGATTGTTTATTTTGCATGATTACGGATGGTCCGTAAAGGAAAATTAGGTTGCCCGATCCTAAAGTTGGGATGGTTACTAATCGGCTTTCTTACTCTTAGATGGTATGCCAACCGGTCAACGAGCACCATATATCCAAGTATTAGGTTGTTTATGCGTCGATGACCACAATTTTCCTTTTGCGTCTGAAACGCATGCTAACACTAAATGATACTGCGCAGCAAAAACTAACGCGAGGCTTCACAAAAATGATATAGTGGCTGTACACAGAAAGTACAAGCAAGGTTCATGTTACCATTGTCGATAAGACCAGCTAAGGCCCGCCGTAGATGTTTCGGTCTACGCAATGTGTAGGAGTTTCCTTATCCTAGGTAATACTTTACGTAGTAGTTTAGGTGGCCTAGTTTCTGTGGTGCTTAGGTGTCAGTCGCTCCATCTAGGCTAGAACCACTCCTCCATAAATCATATTTTTATCGTTTACAGAACGTTATCACGACAAATGGGAAACTAGATTAAATTATTATAATTTATTGACAGGAATAATTTAGTCATATTTGTACAAAAAAATTTCAAGACAACGCTGTCGATGCGACGGTCGTCTGAGTTATGGTAAACATTCAAAAGCTAAATGGTAAGTAGCATAATTACCTTTGGCAGTACCGGAATAACCTAAACCTGACCGTGGAGTCGGTATACTGCGAACTAGTGAGCCAGATAACGCACCCTGTTGTCCATTCTCACCAGTATTTAGCTGAGCACTTTGCTGCAATCGCGACAAGTTATACTGTTGTTGAGCATACGCAACATAATTTGATTTGGAAGACGGCGAGCCTTCTCTGCTTACGGCTATACGGTGTAAGTTGAAAATCAAAATAAAAAAGGAGCAAACAATTAATGGCACGTTCACGTCTGAACAAATAAATATTTAATCAACCTAAAAAGGTAAAGCATTGAAACTTGCAATAGAAAAAGCATTTTGTTCATAACTTCGGGAAGTAATACTCAGTAAAAACGACCAATTATGCTCAAATTCCCAAGAAACTCCATGAAATCAATGGAGCCGGCTTATCCTCCAAAAGGAGTCAGCCGCAGTAAAGTAAAGTAAATTCTTTTTTAACCAACAAAATATAAAAGCTAAAAGTATGTCAGTAACCTGGGGAAAAATTAGAGCTGGCCGTTGAGAACATGAACAGCCGTATTTCTTATTTAATTTATTATTATATGCCATCACAGAAAACAGACTACCTATTCCGTTTTTCTAATCTGCATATAACGATGTATAAGGTTACGTTCCAATGATGCATCATCATCATCCTCATCATCATACACAGCCATACAAAATCCAAAGGTGGCTAATGTTTCACTACTAATGCTGCATCAGTGTATAGTGCTGATATAATATTATTTATATTAAAGATAATTAATTTCATTGCTTCATTTTACACCAAGTACAAAAATTTCAGTAAGACCTCATATAAAATATTAAATAGGAAAACGAATTATTTAACGCCATAAAGTAAACACTATGAAGAGAATATTTATTCCTTAAATACCTTTTATTTTAATTAAGTATCTTATTTGCATTATATAAAAACGTAAGCTAGAATAATGTACAACCGTATAGCAAATTGCTTCGATCAAAAACAAAGCATACAATATAAATTATGACAATTAAATAATTCGTTGTAAGTTAAACGCTAGACAACATAAGCGTTACTTAGAAGTCAATGCCTATAAGGCAATAGAATTTCCAAACAAAACCCGTCTTGTGATTAATGTCTACATAATCTATGCAGATGATAAAAAGATACTATCAACTTTTTTCGTGAAAAACAAAGCAACAAATAATGCCCAAATGGTAACGAAGAACACTCAGAATGATCTTTCTATAAAAAGAGCTAAGGCAAGTGCAAGAAATGAAAGTGGCGATATAAAATTGAAAGCTCGTAATGACGTGCACAGCGGTTCGCAGCATTATTTTCTGAGCATCTAGTGATTTAGTGACAGTTTAATCTGTCACAAAGTCGCAACCTTTTTAAGGCATATCTATGCGAAAGCCACCGATTTCAGTTTATGATGGTGCATAATGGCTAAACCTGACTGAGTGGTATTTAAAAGAGAGTAGCTCAGGTAAAACCGATCAAGATAGATGTAAAATGCAAAATAAGATCATTATGTAGAAGGTCTCAATAACACAAAGCAGAGAAGAGTAACAATTACTGTATATAAAACAGTCCAATACAGTAAGTAAAGCGTGTCAGAATTAGCTAGAATTTTAGTTATAACAAAAAAGAAACAGGTCAAATAGAATCTAATATTGTATTCCATAAATTTATAAAAACACGGTGCCTGTGCAAATATATCTTCATCATCATCATCGTCATGCACAGAAATACATAAATCATAAATAATGTTTCACTGCCATATAACCATAAGCAAAAGACCAAAAGAACAAATTTAAAAAGTAATAATAATGGCAAAACTAATAAATTAAGCGAAGTAATAATTAATAGGGAGTGATTCATAACGAGGACGATCTAGTTAACATAAGTACAAATACCTAGATAACACTCAAAGCTGGGAAAACTAAAGCTTTACACAACACCACTATGGCAGTCAGCTTTAAGGCAAGAAAACATCAGCAATGTAGCTTCTCTGCGTTTTTCACTGTATCATCATAAACACAAAAAACCTCGCAGTTGCCACTGCCCAACTACGAAAAGAAGGTTAAGACTATTTTACTGTAAATATGCAGCAAGACTGCTACTGAGCTTGACTCGATGCTATATTGCTCAAGATTTCCAACCAAGAACTACGATGTGCACGTGGACCCAATTAAAACATGTGATTGGGCCCCATACTACCTAATTTTAATTTGTTTCCACCATGTCAAAATCTGAGCACCTTGTTTCTTACACCAATCTGGCGCAGGGTGAGACAATAATGCCAGACTTAGCAATCGAATAATAAATTGCCAAGGTCAACTAATCTACCACAAAGGAGAGTTTCGACTCCCGCATCCTAAATGTATGGAAAAATTTCAAGCAGCATGTATTTAAAAAAATATACAAACTATGAAAGTGGACACACATGACAACCATCAATGCTGATAATAAAGTTGTTTGTTAATTCGTTATAGCCTACAACGCGAGCCGAAATGTTTCTGTAGAGACGGCGCATAACGTTCACAAATTTGATTCGCATAAAACTTTCAATAGAATATCGAATAGACCATTGCGATCAACTAAGTCAAATACCCACTTATAATCTCGAAAAACGGCTATAGTAGGATGGCGATATATGTCTTCAAGATAAAAATATTAACTGTACAACCTCGTCCTGATCAGAATCCTGCCTGTTCTCCAGCATTTCATTGAAATAAAGCGCTAGGATGGCGTAAGATAATCGAAGCAAATAACCTAGATACGAATGAAGTAAAAATAATATCACCACGGTCATCACACTAATAACAATTTATTTCTCTGAAAATAGCAATGATGGGCGACTCACTCTAAGTAAGTGGCACGATCTTTTCGTTTAATATGGTACGAAAAACACTGGTCAACATTCTAAAAATTATATCGCCAAGCTAGGAGAAGACATCGGGGCATGAATTTTTGCGAAATTAAAAACATAGGACTGCATTCCGTATCTATAACTCTGACGGATGTTAGTGATTAATGTTCCACATCGTCGATATAGACATCCTTTTAGGAATTGATACCAACGCTGGTCGCAAAGAAAATTGATCATTAAAGTATTCAGCCATACTATCAATACGTGTTTTATCGTTCATTAGATTTTCTCTGACCCGTTGCGCAAAGAAGTCGCAACAAACAGCGACTATTATTTTATGCATACGCTGCTTCCCTTTCTCTAGCCTTTCTGATCCAAAAATATTTAAGATACTTTTATACTGCACTTAAGTTGATGTTTATTATAAGCCGAGCTAGCTGTAATTTGACGCCAAGTTTCGAGAAACGCCGTAGATATTACAAAGAAGCAATAATTATATCTACGAAACCCAACAATGCTACATACACTAGAACCTGCATAATGCATAGTAAACTCAATTTTTACCATCAAGACCAGCTAACTTTGATTTTAAATTATCTACGTATTTTTGGTGGAATTTGCTTACTTGAAGATAAAGTCTTATTTATTTTTTTAAGATTACTTGAGTGCAAATCTACAACGGTAAGTGCATGATCTGAATCGACATACATGTTCCAAAACAAAAGACATTCCTGTATGCAATCACGTAATCTATTACTAATTGTTCACTTGTCTGGATGCCATTTGGCACAACGCTTTACAATACGTCTGAAGTTTTTGATACTTAAGTATAATCTATGCTCGTAGGATCCTGTATTTTTGATTCAGATACTTAACATATATCGATTTCAAATTTATCTAACGTACGTGCGAGAGCTTCATGTTGGCTATTTTGCCAAAATGTTCGCACATTAAATTCGCTGACGTTAAAGCTTAATCTAAGTTTAAAAAGTGATAGTTTACTTGAATTATTTTCGATATTGAGCTCAGAGATATGATAAACATCCACCGAATACATAGCATCTAAAAGAGCGTTATAGCTGGAGACAAGAAATGGAAACGAGGCAGAATTACATATGGTGTGTGCAATGATCTTAACCTCACGTTCAACAGAACAGTCACATATGAAGGTAAAAATAATAATTTATCAACCATGATGAAAAAAACCAATCTACGTCGAAGAATAAAACATTACACAGATGACATGATTAAAGGAAACTCATTTAACATTTAGTAAAGCATAATCAGAAACAAGTTTTCACAAAATATGACGCCATGAAGAGTAACAGAGTGCAAAGGAGAAGACTAAGTTAGCAGGAAATCCCTAGGCATTCGCTAAAATCACCATTTACAATAGATTCATTATTATTACCCATGTATAATTTCAACTCACAGCACCTTACATCACTTCACATCGCTACTAATTCGTTTTTCAATATTATAAACATTTATCTATAATAGAATCGTTGCAGCATTTCATACAACATTTACAAGTTATCTAAACATAGAATGCAAAGGATAACAATAAAGACGCGCCTAAAATAGTAGTGAAAACCGTTAGTGAAATTTAAACAAACACCTTAAACCAATAGGTAGCAACCATGTTTTCTGGCATATACGTATAAATGTAGGACAGGATTTGACTATATGCAATTTTGTAATGATAACCAAAAATAGTTTAATGTCGACAAAGTTCTGTTTCTATACCGACTTCAGTTCGTATAGGGCACTCCAAAATGGAAGACAGAATGGCTCTACGCCACGAGAGCCGCACACTGTAGACGAGAATAAGACTTATACTAGCATTTTTGTTTTAGTAATCTTTAATTCAGACGGACCCCTTTATTTATTTCACACAAGGAAGTTACACGTATACATTTCTAATTGGCTATATACATTACCGGATATCAGAGTGAAGTTGAGTTCTGCCGAAAAGGAAATGGCCATTTTTATTTTTGCATTAAATACCTAATAACAAATTTATGCTTCAAAACATTATCTAGTTCTTAATCCATATATATATATATATATATATATATATATATATATATATATATATATATATATATATATATATACGTGTAGCATTTTTCAACCGCAATTTAAGCTAAATACGTGTTGGCAATCAAGAACAGTCAACATGGACACTTGAAAAGCCAATACCAATAATCGACTTAAATCAATAAATTTTTTAATTGATCTGACAAATACGATACAGAGTCTACAAGTGTGTAAAAATGTATTGGTTATATGGCACAAAAATATATAGCACTATAAAATAATACATAAGAATTTCAAATGACAGACGTGCAAGGTAAAAAAAACATACGTTGAGACTGTGAAACTTTATTAGCAGTTCTTCCTCTGTTTTTATCATATCCCACCATTGCTGTCTGACGCACCAAACGACCTAAAGCAAAAACGAATATATTTTGTTAGACAAGCCTTTTAGAAACATCATCGAAGAAATTTAAAAATTTTAAACGCTAAAAAACTTTAAGAGAGCTTGAATCATGTTGAGATATCAATGTTCAAAAAATATACGAAAACCTACAATTTATAGATTCGAATTCAAGAAGGCAATAACATTTACCATTGGCATCCAACTGTGTGGTTACAGGCGGTCGTGTCCTCGATCCCGTCAGACCGGAACCGGCGGTTTTAATCCGACTTCTAGAAATGGATCCGTTACCAGAGTTCAGTGACGGAACATTTGTCTTTCGAAGACCACCAATATTTGTGACAGCAGATACAGCACCAGCTGTCGACAGATTAGTCTGACTTCCTAACCGGCTACCTGGTTGACTTCCATTATCACTGGTGCACGACACACCCATTTCAGCTGCTGCCAAATCCTTATAGATGAGCTTACACTTCTGAGCATCCATAGTTTTTAGGAGTGCCTCAGCATGACTAGGAAACTTCTTTGAGAACCAGATAAATGCTCTATAATGCAAAGTACATGTTGAAAGAATACAAGAAAATAAGATGCAAAAGTTGACTTAGGTTTCTGAGTATAGCATAATATCCCACCAAAAAATTCCTAAAGCATCAATTTCAAACGATAAGATGATTCAAAGCCGACGAAAAATCCTAAAACAGTTTTAACACAAAACTAAAACTTGAAAACCAACAGCATGATCGAATAGTTTAAAAGTACAATATTTTTGCGAAACTAGACTAATCGAAATTAACTGATCTGCGTTTTGACTAACACAGGTACTTTTCCAGTAGTTTTGTTCAAGAAAATATTTCGGCTGCCTTCTTCAGTTGGTCCATTCTCACTAGTTTGACAAATCAAAATAATGAAGCAAGCCACTTGTCTTACGATGTTTTCTTTCGTTCAGTATTTGACGGTGTCGTAGTTATAATTCCATGGTAAATGTTGCCTAAAAGTGAAATATCTTCACGAAACTGGAATAATAGAAATAAACTGATCTACGTTTTGAATAACGTAGGTACTTTTCCAGTAGTTTTCTTTATTCATCGAAATATTTTGGCTGTCTTTATTGACAGCCTTCTTCATTTGGTCCATCCTCACCAGTTTCATGAAACTACTAGAGAACCACCTGTGTTAGTTAAAACGAAGATCAAGTAATAATGATCAAATAGTGTTTAGAATGCAAGAGAAGTAGATAGATGTTTAGGTTTTACTGAGCCGTGTAATACTGCTGTTAAAGACTTGCACAAGTGAACAATACGTACAAAGCAAGGTCTGCCGAAATTTTTACTCCAATAAAATTACCCAAAAAACTCAATGGATGTTCAAGAAGAATACAACATCCTAGGTAAACTAATGTGAAGACAATGCGTAAAATGAAATAATTGCAAAGGTAAAGAGCTCATTGTAAAAAATTTTAATAAAAGTCGTACCATGTCTGTAAAACAGTGTCAGTAAATATGTTAGGGAAAACTAGGCTATGAAGGATGCGAGTCTTAAAAAAGTCAGTCAGACAGTGCATACAAAATGTACTTTCTCTCAAAGAATATATAAAAAACGGAACATGCGTTTGATATTATGACTAACAATGAATACCATAGTTGATTACAAAAAAACATCGCGAAAATAACGAATATATGGTGAGTATAGAGCGTGGTACTGGATCCTACTGAGAAGTCACCAGTACGTATGAAACGTGCGTGTACATGATATCTTACTTTTCGTTCAAGTTTACTTTGGCTGATCCTTCTGGTTCTATTTGAACTAGTTTGTTTCACTAGGTATACAAAACCTCATACATATCTGCGTATATATTAGATCTCCGAAACAGAAATAGAAATGATAGAGACCACTTTTATTGCCGGCACCGTTTTGACAATGCAGCCGGTATGTGGTTCGTGGTCGTTTTGTGATTCACATCTAAATTCCAATCCCATAAGTTCATCTTTCACATAAACCAGCATAGCACAGATATACCAAGAAAAATCAGAAACCCCATACACCAAACTAGTGAGCATAAAATGAACATGTTTATCAGATAATACATTTTGCTAACAATAAACCTGGTATTACCACCTGAATTATGCATATAAGCATTAAATTGGTGTCTATTATAGCGATTTTCAGTAAAGATATTGGTCAAATGGCTATTTTCTATAGCTGTTGAATTAAATTACTCGAGTACAGCAGCACAGAGCCCACTGTATACGAGGGCGATTGGTACGTTTTTAAACAAAAGTAATTAATATAGCTATAGTATTAACTGTGTGTAAAAAATAAGACAGGAGAAAACGAACCTTCTAGAGCTTGCTCGAGCATCTTGATCAGCATCCGATATGCCCTTCTTTAGAGAATCTTGCAATATACTGACGTGTTTCTCCAGAGCAGGTACTGCCCATTCTTGAAATATTAATTCTAGCGCCTCACATACATACCTGAAAAGATACGTAAAGACAGTTCATATGTTTAATTTAAAAGACCGACGCCTTCAATCACGTTTACCAGCTTCAAGTAACACCAATCCCATTAAATTTAACCAGTCGTCGAACAACAGAAAAACTTCCATCAGTCACACATACGCGTTTCGACCTTCCATGAATATCATCAGAGTATGACGGAAAACTGACTAGCGAGGTTTAAACAGCAATTAAAAAATATGGAGAGTAAAATTAGATATGCGGATCTCACCTCTAGTATTCGCGCAAAAATAGCACTTGACTGCGGTTGTCGGTTGCACAATTTCTATTCAGTCACGAACATTAACATTTGCCTCTTTCGCGACACACACACACATATATATATATATATATATATATATATATATACTCTCACTATATATATATATATATATATATAAATATATATATATAATATCCATTGCCTTCAAATATTACACAGTAAATTTCTAATTAGGAAGAAAAACACATTAATAACTAAGTTGATAATCGCCATTTATTTCGAGAATACTAAACTTCGCTCTACAATCATTCATTTATATACATTCTGGGTTTTCATTTCAATATGTGGGTGGCAACAATTATGACTCGGTTTTCCAATTCATATTTTGGCTGATTGGTACATACAAACTTACCAATCAGCCAAAACAAAAATTAGAAAACCGAGTCATAATTGTTGCCACCCTTATATTGAAATGAAAACCCAGAATGTATATAAATGAAAGACTGTAGAGCGAAGTTTAGTATTCTCGAAATAATGGTCATTGTTCACTTTTTTTATAATGCATAGCTAATGGCTTATTGAAAATAGTTATAAGCATAAGCGTATCATTGTGAATTGATACCCTGCGCCAAAAAAATAATTTTCAACGAGAAATAATAAAGGACACATATTAATCAAAGATTTCTGCTCTTACGCTAAGGCTAAAACTAGCGTGCCTAGATTTTCTTGCATACAAGCATACACACAAACAAATGCGCAGGTAAGAGATCATTTAAAAAATTCAATTGTACACTCCTGAAGCAAATTCAATGGTTCTCTGTGACTCGTATCCTATCCTGCTATCAGAACTCCCAACAAAGACAACAATGTAAGTATAATTTAAAAATGTGCAAACAATTACACAACTTCACTGATGCTATAAACAATTTCACTATTCCTGTTCTTTAAAACACACCCATGCAAGAAGCGAGGATCGGTAATTGAGGCTGTGCTGGCACCTAGTACGCAGTGTTGAGACTGAAATACTCTTAAATATTTCTCAACTTCAATCAGTGTTTAAGAAAATCTTCCCTTAAGTTATAGTAGAAATAGGCCAAACAGGAATAAATGATTGGTCATAATTAATCCTGTATTTCCAGTAAGCAGAAATTTTATTGAAAGTCACGAACTATTCTGAATTTTAGCATTCGAATTGACATATATCTACACAATATTCAAGCCAACCAGAATACTAAAATAGTTAGCAGTGTTCCAAAACTGTTGAATGAAAATCTAGTAGATAAAACTATCATAGATTCGAAAATAGTCGGAAATGGCCTAAAATACACCGTAAATTAAAACAATACTAAGCAACAGTAATGTAAAGCTAAAGATGGCAATTTATTAACTAACCAAAGCAAGTATACACATAGAAATAAATTAATTATTCAGGCATCTTCTAGCGCTCGGTAGGCTAACGATGATCGTCCACAATGGATCAGAGACTTCTAGCGGCCAGAATCAGATTGAAATTAGGTTCAATAGAGCCACCCATATTCTGTTTAAATAAGCGTACATCCTAAATGATTCTATTGTTTATGTTGAACCAATGGCAGCTATGAAGGAAAATCGTATGCCAGACTAGGCCTGTCTTCGTAGGATAAAAGCTTGATTTTGTTATATCTGCTATGACAAAGGCTCTACAAAATGTGGCATCTTCAGCGATACAAAGGGAACACCGCACCCTTGCCCATAAGCTACGCAAGAAGTTTGTTGCCAGCTGCGCAGTCGACCAGAATTAACAATGGCTGAAGGTTGCCAAACAAATTGATATAGTGATACAGAGTAAGAACTTCAAATTATAGTACAGGAGTAATAGGACCTGAGATACAGAAGCACAAATTGGGAAGTACTTTTAAAGCCTAGTCAACCTGGCTTACATGATAGTAATCGATGGAGTGAATTCGCGATCTTGTTAATGAGAAACCTCGAAAGCAACGGAATCGATGGCTTTACTTCCGATTATTTAAAGTTCAGAAGAATAAGAATTTAAAAGGATCTGCCCAAGATTTTCGGTGCAATCTAGGTATCCGACTCTAATAAGTGGAGGAATGCCATTGCAGTGACCCATATTAAAAAAATGGACAGTCTCAATCTTCATAACATTATTTCGCGCTGCACTGCATCATAGGTAGTCAATACAATTAGATGCAGAGGAAGCTTTGAAGTGCGAGGTAACATAACCAGGCCAATCCAGACATGATTTCTACAAAGAATAAAATACTTTGAACAAATTTATGTAATCTGTATCACACTCGAGTTTCGCCAGATATCAGCAGCCCACCAACGTTAATTTTCTAGACGACTACACCATTTAATTCTGTAACGCGCAAAATGTTATAGTGAGCTATGCTTAATGACTATATGCCGATAAAATAGCTAGGTGGCTTGAAACTGTTATGTTTTGTCCATCGCGTTTGACTCCGGTGTTAGTCAAGGATAAGTTATTATTTCGGCCGTTTTAAAGTATATTGTCCATGCAGTAATTTATGCTCAACGCTTCTCGGAATGACAATGGGTATTGGTAGCCATCTTGCTGATATCGAATAAGCTGACGATGCAAAAACAAAGAAAAATTAATCGCACACTAGACGTTTCCATACAAATGAGGCCAAGGCGTCTAAATACGTCGTTATTTAAAACCTACACTCATGCCTAACGGAACTCTACCCACAATTTGTCCAGCTATTGTCTCCAGTAATACCAAGCGAATAGGCTACTACCAAGATTTATATACGTATCGCCCATCTTTTTCACTAGGCACCATGTCAAAAGTATTGAGATCTATCTATTTAATCAATCATAGGTAATTTGCAACGGAGTAGCCCAAAACATTAAAAGCAAAATTTAAGCCAATCAGTTGTACTCGGTCGCCGTTTTTATTTTTTTTGCACTTGATCACGTGATAACATGGTCTCTCTAGCATAGACACCAAAACGCGCAAAAATGGTATTAATTTTGAGGCAAAAAGCTAATTCTACCTTATTTGCACACGCTCTACTCGAACCCTTCGCGCAGGAGATCTTGATCTAGTTTATGCATGTATGTACATACAAACATTACAGTTATTCAATTTTTATAGAGGCTGCTACAGTATTGTTCAATATCAGTCAGGATAAAATGAGGAATATTTTCGCCTTGGCGACGCAAAAGATTATTTATTAATAAAAAGACCAATAAATGATACATACATTAAACGAAAAAGTAGATACACGAAATTTTTAGCGAAATACTGGTAGCTTTTATAAGAAAAAATAATAATTCATTATAAGTTTTTCTTAAAGGATTATGTTTTTGAAACTAATCGATTTATCAACAATCTAGGATTTAAATAATTTAGGTTAGCAAATTTGAAGAAAAATTATTATATATATATATTGAAAAGACATTAGTGAATATACGTGTCTGAATGTGCAAATACACAAACAAACAAATAAGCCACATACCTGCGAATTACATTTGACTTTGACGATAGCTGGGCAACGACAAGCGGCAGCAGGCGTGGGGAATGCGTATTCTGTATATTTTTAAATAAATAAAAATTACGCAATATAAGAAATTCATATGCACCACGTTTAAAAATAAAACTCATATAGAAACAAATTTTGGAGTATACCAAATTTTCGAAGAATAAATTATATTTTTTAGGCCTACTATTATCATCATTTCTCACCAAGGACAGCCATGCAAAAGCCGTTAATGACTGATGAGTTATTACCATATAACCATGAGATTAAAAATAAATAAATTGATTAAGAAACTAAGAAAAAAATATAAAAGCAATAATAAGAAAAATAAAAATTTAGACAACAAGACAAATCATTAAATGAATGATTCATGAGGGGCTAATTAATATTATTATATTTTTCTACATAACACACAGAAATGAGGCAAACTAAACCTCTACACAACACCATTATGGCTAAGCCAGCTTCAAGCAAGGAAAAAATCGGAAACAAATATTGCTTGCGGGTTTCTCTATATTGCGTCATAAACACAACTAAACCTCGCAGCTAAATCTGCAATGTATACGATTTTTAACAGATTCATTATAATTCTTTTTAGAACAGACGTGGTTCAGTATCTCTTAAACGGCATTCTGAGTAGATCACAGTAAAAGGATGGTTTCATTGTATAAAATAAGATAATCTTACTTATTAGATTAACGATATCAGGAACAATTACTGGAAAAATGACAAAATTTGCTATTCAAAATGCGTTTATAATGGCAATACCTTAAATTGGCAAATATTAACCTTTTGCCTTCACAACCTCCCGTAAGCATAAATATTCTTAACCTGGAATTGGAATAATCTGGCCAATCATACCGGCAACGGGGGCACGATTCTGTCAAATACTACATGTGAAGCTACTAATTCGTTTCTATCTCGCAGTTGAAACTTAATGGAAGAAGGATAATTTTTATTGAAAGACAAGATTCGGCAGCTGAAGTAAACTTTTGTCACTGGCGCTATGTAAACGTGCTCTTGGACACCTTGTTCTCGCCACCCATGATTGATAAACAATTGAATACAAGAAAACCAATGTGTCTATATTTCCCATCCTCACTATGGACGAATGACAGTGATTTTTCAGATAAGCATAAACCTCTAAATTCTGATATAATTTTGTCTATTATGATGGTGATATATAGATACTTTTTTGAGATATAATTGTAAACACCCAAACTTCCTAGCCATATTTCCTTGTCTGTTTCCTAATTTCAGTTTGTTTATATCAGTTATTCTATTTCTGGTACATTTTGTCAAAGTAATTAATTATCCAAATAATTGAGCATTTGGAATTGGATTAATCATTTACAAATAATAGAGATTGGTCAATCTATGTTGTAATCAATTTTCCAATTTATTAATGTTCAAACACTTTTTAAACGCACAATTTTAATACTTCGTGGCTGAGCTGCTTCAGTGCTCACCTAATACGAATAAAACACTCATTTCTGGTATGCCCTTCATTGTCCACAGTCACTTTCCTGTTCAGATCACAGAGACAGCCATTTTATTGGAGGAAGCTTGTACACATCCTATGTTTGTGAGTCAATTTCTGTAATCTAACATATTCGAGGTAAGTAGAGCAAAATATCGCGTACATATTTTTGGTACCTTTAATTTGAATTCTTACTGATCGATTCATACCAAGAGTCGTTTTTCCTACGCTTCTACGCATAGAAAGAAACCAGTTTCTTGTGCAAATTGTTCCTGTTGTGGATAATGTCCAATAAACGTCATGTAATATTCACCAAACTTAACAATTCTGAATCACCTTCTTTTACATAGGTTCATTTACTCTAGTGTTGAAATTATTCTTCGTTCATTCAACATAACTTTTTGCTTTATTAAATATTTAAACGAAATTAACAATATACCATCGAAATACAAACAATTGTTGGCCTGTACTCTAAATGGCAGCTATATTTGAGCATAGAAAGTATTTGTGATAAAGTTTGTTCCACTCATAAAGCGGAGATATATCCATAAAAATAAAGTCACTTCCAATGTGCTTCGCATTTTCTAGAGTAAATTTTACAAAGTGAGAACAACTCGACCGTAAAAGAAAAATCAGAATATACTTTCGCATTTAATAAAGGATATTATTCAGTGCACAATACAAACATTAATGGGTATATTTACAACGTAGAACCATCAAAGATTAACCAAAAGAAAAATATATTTTAGCACAATTTAATTTGCTTACCTCGAGAACGAAACGAATACCGACAATTCCACTGGTAGCCATAACCTTTGCGCTGTTAGCTATCAACCCGACCATAGTTGTGAAACAGGTTTCCGCGAAATGATCAAACTTGTTGCGAAGTTGTTGCGCCAAGAACCTTCAAAACACAATTAATTTTCTAGATGATAATAAACAGCCTTATTTTCAGTTAAACTAAATGTCCATTGTGCCCTTTCTATATTCAAAAATAAAAAGAAATTTTACCATTGATAATAACCTTTTTATTTTCATTTTCTTCTCAAGTATCTACAAATGAATATCTCTTCAAATGTAAACTGAAACACAAAACAAAATAGAAAAGTGTAAATGTGAAGTGAAATAAGGTAACAACTATTCAATTGCGAGCATCACCTCAAGTTCAAGCTCAATGCCTGAACATGCTGCTTCTGCTTGCATAAATCCGGCTTCAATTTGTTTATCAATAAAGCTTCGTGTGGCTAATTTCCTTACGTTGTTGCATCTAGTAACCACCTTAAATGCTACGTCTGGGAAGCATACATGTGAGGTTTCAACGATGTGTTGCGCAATTGCAGACGTGTATTCACCATTTGATTTCAAACAAGCGTTTAGGTTGCACTGTTCTATCATTCGACAACTTGTGCATGTAGATTGGTAACTAATATTTGATGTCGCCATTAAGGGCTGTTTCTCTCTGATTGCTGGTAAAGGAAAGTGTGTTACCTTAAATAACACTCGTAGTGTAGCTGCATTAAATGTGCGTGTTAATGCCACTTCAACATTCATTTGCGCTTCTTTTCTGGTCCGAAATACGTTTGTTTTAGTTTATTTCTCCTTTTAATAATTGATTCAATTAATTGCCTAGGATAGCCATTAGACATTATATCGTTTACTGCTTTATTATATTCGTTGTCTTTTGGATCTGGACTAACCAACCTGTCAATTTTATTGAAAGCAACCACGAACTGTTGATAATTTACTTTGAAACGGCACAAAACTGCTGTAATGCAAATACTGTGCAGACCAGGTTGGTTTATGGTAAATTGTTCTATTTAATTTACCATTAGTTTCCCTTTTTAATAGTACATCTAACAAAGGCCGACAATCATCTTACTCGTGCTCTGGAATGAAACAAATATTCTTATGTGCTTTGTTGAAACATTTAAGCAGTTTTCCTGATTGCGAACTGTTCTTCAGGACAAGAAAAATATCATCCACGTACTGTATATATTGAGCACATTTACTCATGTTGCGCCTTAATGGTGTATTCTCTAGATGACCAAGAAAAATCTCAGCCAACACTGGAGATATGGGTCTCCCCATTGCCACACCATCAGTCTGTTTATAGATGCCTCCATTAAAAGGACACCGTACGACTTTCGTGCATAATAAGATAAACTTGCGTAGAGTGTAACAAGGCACCGGCAATGATAATATGTCCTGGTCTGCCGCTCGGTTGTTCGCATGCTGGAACCACTGCGCAAATTACTACGTAACTATTCGGTTTCCGTTTCTTTTGACTTTGTAAACAAAGCTCAAGATATAAATTTTTAAAAAACATGATTATGATATCTTTTGATGTTACGTCTTTGTTTAGAAATATTCCAATTGACGAAAGCACTGACATAGTCTAATCGGTAGAACAAGAAGCATTGTCATCGGCGGTGCCATGTCAAACCCTACGCAAGTTTATCATATTATGCACGAAAGACGTTCGTTTTCGTTTTAATGGAGGCATCTATAAACAGACTCATGGTGTGGCAATGGGGAGCCATATACCTCTAGTGTTGGCTCAGCAACAAAAGTAAATGTGCTCAACATATACGTACGTGTATGATATTTTCCTTGTCCTTAAGAACAGTTCACAATCGCGAACAACGCACATAAGAATATCGGTTTCACGTCAGAGCAGGAGAAATATTATTGTCTGCCTTTTTTAGATGTACTATTAACAAAGGAAACTAATGTTAAATTAAAAGGATCAATTTACTAGAAACCAACCTGGTCTGCACAGTATTTGCATTACAGCAGTTTTGTGCCGTTTCAAATTTAATTATCAACATTTCGCGGCTGCTTTTCAAAAATTGACAGATTGGTTAGTCCAGATTAAAAAGACAACGAATATAATAAAGCAATAAACGATGTAATATCTAATGGCTATCCTAGAAAATTAATTGAATCAATTATTAAAAGAGGAAATAAATCGAAACAAACGTATTTCGGACCAGAAAAGACATCAGTATGCCTGAAAATCCCATTTAGGGGGATTCAATTTCTCGAATAGCACAAAAGAATGTTGAAGTGGCATTAACACGCACATTTAATGTAGCTACACTACGTATTATTTAAGGTAGTGCACACTTTCCTTTGCCAGCAATCAAAGAGAAACAGCCCTTATATTAGTTACCGATACACATTCACAAGTTGGCGATTAACTTACGCAGGTCGATCGGGCAGACCGGTTAATTAGACGAATTAGAGAACATTGCAACTTAAACGCGTTTTAAATCAAATGGTGAATACCTGTTGGCAATTTCGCAACAAATTGTCGAAACTTCACACATATGTTCTCCAGACGTAGCGTTTAAAATAATTACTTAATTAAAATGGAGTTAGCCACATACATATTGAGGCCAGATTTATGCAAGCAGAAGAAGCATGTTCAAGCACTGAGTTTAAACTAGGTGACGCACGCAATTGAATGGTTTTTCCATTATTTCCCATTCTCACAATGTTTACATTTTACTATCTTGTTTTTACTTGCAATCTAAATATAAAGGGATGTTCATTTGTAGATACTTGAGAAGATGAGAAAGAAACGGTTCTTGTATCTGATAAAATTTATTTTTCTCTTTGCACAGGGAAAGGGCATTATGAAATTTATTAAGCCTTGCATTCCAAAATAAACTACATGTATTTAAGAAATGTTGTTACCCAAAGACTATTATAATTCCGAAAAACACTAAAACGAATGATTGATACATCACTTCGATCAGGACGCAATAAGAAGACAAAGAATAGCTACCAATGAGTGAAAAACAATAATGCAGAGAATTTTGACAGATCACGATACATCATGAGAAATATAACTCCATTTCTTAAAAATTATGGGTATAAATTTTGGATAAATGATAATTATTAAAGCAACTACAACGTCATTAAAGATACAAACAAGTTATAAATTCTAACACTACTCGCGAAATATAAGCATAGGAATGTGCATAGGAATATATATGTAGACATGCATACATACACATACATGCTTTCATACACGCATATATGCGTGCATACATACAGTTAGACTGATTTTTTGCGTAGAGCTAATATATATATGAAATTGTGTATCAGGTGCTGCACACTTAGTAACAGATTAGTTCAAATATGACCAGAGGGATAAACTAAACTCAGCATTCTCAGAAAGTATAAACACGTGTGCACATCCGTTTCGTGTTTACTGGCGACTCATCAGAAGAAGCCAGTATTACATCATGTGGCCACTACATATTTGGGTAAGAAATGTGCGACAATTGGACGGAACAATCTCCTATATAAATATATATATATATATATATATATATATATATATATATATAACCAAACTTTAGAACCTGCACGAATATTTATTTTTAAAAAACTGGAAATATGTACAATTTATAATTATTCTTTCACTATTGAAATTTTACAAGCAGAACAAATCGATTAGAATTTATGAGCTCTAATCTTTATCATCCTCATTGCAAAGCCATACAACAGCCAAAACTGACTAATTTTTCTCTGCCAATTAAACCATAAGTCAATCATGGTTATATTTTGAATGTAAAATAACACTAGGTCACCCATTCCTAGCGAGAATGTTTTGTATTCGGAGTTTTCCTTCTCTTAGATAGTCTGCCAACCAAGCCTATCTCCCAGTGGTCAAAGATTATTTCAACAGCGGAAACTTGCCCCTCGAGTCTGGCACGGTTGATCTCATTCCAGAATCATGCGAAGCCGAAAAGGAATCATAATAGCTTAACTAAAAAATAAAGCAATAAAAAATTTATATTTATACTTACGCAACAGTGACGCATGCTTCTCTCACCACTTGTGAGCGCAGATCTTTCAAACAAATTTCCATTGGCATTTCTAGACTGCGTAAAAGAACAAAGAATTCTGGAAACTGTTGTCCATCAGTTGCCACCACGCTCCTCAGGCATTTTAACTGAAAAAGATTAGAAAATCACCATTACGAAGGTTATATCCAGTATTAAAAAGGAATATGACCAATAATATTAAATTTCACTGTAACAGCATGTTATTCTTATGCTTCACGGCTCGTTTTCAGTAAATAAACAATAGGGTTTCCATTCCTTGTGGTAGGCCAGGCGTATGGGAAGTTATCTAACATAGGCCAAAAAGGTAACACAAATGCTACGACGAACAGGTGCAATCATACAAATACATCGACAAAGAACATTAACATCAGTCTCTAGTATAGAGGAGACCAAATTTCCTTGTTATTATGATTGATAAAGCCCAACTTCCCACTTAACAACTGAATGGACAACAAAAATAGAAGTGAGCCTACAGTGCAGACATGCAATAGCTCAAGAGAAAAATAAGAAGTAATACAAGTGACATCGCTATTGCCCTACCAACGAAAAAATGTTTCACCATTTTCACAAAAAAGATGTTTTGTGTTTAAAGATAGCGAATAAATTTAATACCAAATCATTCCTAATCATGTAATCCCTCGCACAAAAATTATTAGTCTATTTACCTCCGTAGTAAACATAGAAATGTATCCGCATACACAAATGTAACATATTTAAATTTATTTCTAATACAATCTAATAGCTATGCAAATCACAAAATCAACATGAATAGTCAGTTCTGTTTAAACGAAACCGAATAAAACCAGTCATCTGTAGTACCTTTGAACATAATTGCACAAAAATAATAAATGATCAAGTCTGATACACTATAAGTACACATACACGTGTTAATCGATAAAATCTACTAATAGGCAAACGTTGGAATTAACTATCTAACGATGTAAAGCAAAATGGTAAAAAACGAATAAGAGCGAAATCACTAGTCTCAAACAAAATTATTTTTCGTACAAAATACTAGGCTTGTCAAAAAATTGTGGTCGTGCACAGATAAGTTTTTGGATTGAACAGCCGTTGACCTCAAGATAATTTTTAATGGAAATATTGCAGCGATAATTAATCGGTGACAGTAAGCTTCTATTCTTTACACTACTTGTTATTTGACATCCGTCTAACAGCTTTTCGTTCCCAGCTCGTGTTAAATACCATTGAGACTATTCCAGTTGCGAGCTTGTTGTAGATCTCAAGTACAGTCCGGTTCTTCCACGTTGGTGGTAGAGTTCAAATCAGAAAAAGAATCAGTGTTCTGAATCGATTAATTGCAAGCCAGCAGTAAAGTCTAAATCACCTTGTCGAGCATTCCTTAAAGGACTGAGTTTTATCGAACTTGTATCATTTAATAGTTTTTTCATAATAAATGTGCAGTGGTGAAATATTGTCAGTGAATATGATCAAATTCTATTTATGGAAGCAGTTCTTACTGTAAAACTCCATTGGGATTGAAAAACGCGGTATATATTTATAGTTACCATGAGTGTATTTATCAGGATAACTCACAGAAATGTGGAAAACAAAACGCCTCCACAACACCATTATGGCCAAGTCCGTGATAGGCAAGGCAGCATCAGCAATACCACTGGCAAAATCTGATGGTCAGCAGATCGGAAACAAAAATATTTAATTGGAGTTGTACAGCTGCTATGTATACCTCTATAACCATAATATTGGAGTCACAGCAGCTAGAAATCTGCTATTAGGAAAGTGATGAGTTACGAGACATTTGACTTTTGAATACAAAATGCTAGTAGCAATGCTGTTAGACGAAACATCAATATTTATTAAAATGCACAATGATGGAATAATGATATTTTATGTATCAAATACATAATTAATTAATAAATAAAACAATTAACGTGATTATATTATTAACTAAATTTTAAAATAGATTTGTGTCTGTGGTTGTTAACCTAATTTTAATTTTATAAAAAAAATCAATGATAATTTGACCTCAATAAAATTAATTCATGAAAACTTAAAGTAATGGACTATTTAGAGTGCATCGTGTGATTCTCACTCTTATCCTTTAATAAAGCTTCGCAAATCAACTTCGAATGATCTTTGTATTGTGGACAACGAGTAGAATGAAATACTAGCTTAAATAACTGTCCTTACTAACAGAAGAAAAAGTACAAAACCAGGATGACTGACATGAAAATTTTAATTTATATTATTTTTAAATTTATAAGGTGAAATTGTAGATCATTAGGAAGCACATGCGTTTTTAAGAAGTTGGGACAGAAATAAATTCATTTCGTCTTTAGTAAAACGGAACGCCTTCAGCAAGCCAAATTTAACATATTCATAATTTTCTTTCGTAGTCCCATTATTTGCGCTAGTAGATCCGTAATGATCAGATTTCAAGTATACACTGTGTCCGTCTTCGTGATGGCACGGTCTGTACTTGGAGATGAGGATCAATGTGATTATTGCATAACTATTAGTGCAAGTAATGAAATTACGAAAGAAAATCGTGATATGCCAAATTTTATGATCGCACTACGCAACAAAGACAAACATTTAGCAAGCTAAATTGCTCCTATAGGAAATGAATGGATTAAACACAGAACAGACTACATTACATGGTTTGGCCTTTATTATTTTTAAAACTATTTTTGCCTCTATTCCACTCAAGTTGGTGTAGTCTATGAAATATATCACATGAAACATTATAATTTATAATCATCACAACATCTCGCAAACTGATTGTAAAATAGGTCGATACGAGCACGTTTATAAGACAAATAACAGAATCAGACGTCACAATTTAATTATACATGATTTACTGACGCATAACTAAAAACAATATTCAGCTACGTGTCAGCTGTAAAAATCAAAAAGCCCTCCACTCACACGCCTGTACCACGTGATTACAGTATTGCAACTTACGCCAGTTACACGCTTCTCCCAATCCTCTGCATTAGCACACATGCCCTCTTTCACTTTTGTCATTACGTCTGTCAAGTCTTTTGAAGTGTAGATAGTAACTGGTGCTGTATCGGGTACAAAAGAAGATCGGAAGTCATCTTCGTCTACACCAGATGCACCTATTGGTTGTAAAATTTATCATAAAAATATCGCAAATGATAATACAAGTGACAGAAAAATAATGTAATTTTATTGTTTGGTAACAAAATATTTCTATTTCTCTCCCGCTCAAACAAAACCACTCTCTCCGTATTAAGCAGTATACAGGATATTTTTGGCAGAAAGTCAAACATTCTTAAATT
This sequence comes from Eudiplozoon nipponicum, assembly GCA_029291075.1. Lineage (NCBI taxonomy): Eukaryota > Metazoa > Platyhelminthes > Monogenea > Mazocraeidea > Diplozoidae > Eudiplozoon > Eudiplozoon nipponicum. Next base: position 105,485 of record JAQBSW010001292.1, on the reverse strand, counting down.
AAACAATGATTTAATTGCGTTAAATATTATCACATATAATAAAATATTTAAGCATTACAACATAACTAATTGTGGAATAATAGGACGGTACAATCTCCTAGACGAATTTGTAAACCTGTAATAGTGAAGCTAACATAATCTGAAGTCAACGACAATACGACTTCAATGCTAACTCACACTATATAATATATATACCGAGTCTGTAAAGGATACTAACACTATGGCTATTGTATTAGTAACTGATACCTTTTTGAAATCGATGAGTACCGGATACTAACACTATGGTTTCCGAGTCGGTACATGATACCAACCTGATGGATATAAATTTATGCTAAAGTTCACCCAAATTGAGAATTACAACAATTTCCGAACACCTGTTACTCCAGTTAAACCATACACTCTGGCCTTTATCGATATCAGTTATCACATTTCGCGGTAAGCATGACATCATTCAATTCAATATATGACAGTTAAATACTGTTTGTTGCGAAGAACTAATATATATGCAAGTATGTATTAGGTTTTGCGAACCTAGTAACAAATTAGTTCAGTTGTGACCAAAAGGATAAACCAAAGGCAACATGAACGGAAAGTATAATCTCATGCACATTCGTTTCGTGCTTATTGGCGACTCATCAGTAGGAGCCGGTATTACGCCCTTTAACCACAATATATTTGGTAGAAAAGTAAGTAAGTAAGTAACAAACAGTATTTAACTGTAATATATTGAATTGAATGATGTCATGCTTACCGCGAAATGTGATAACTGATATCGATGAAGGCCAGAGTGTATGGTTTAATTGGATTAACAGGTGTTCGGAAATTGTTGTAATTCTCAATTTGGATGAACTTTAGCATAAATTTATATCCATCAGGTTGGTATCATGTACCGACTCGAAAACCATAGTGTTAGTATCCCGTACTCATCGATTTCAAAAAAAAGGTATCAGTTACTAACACAATATCCATAGTGTTAGTATCCTTTACAGACTCGGTATGTATATTATATAGTGTGAGTTATCATTGAAGTCGCATTGTCGTTGACTTTAGATTATGTTAGCTTCACTATTACAGGTTTACACATTCGTCTAGGAGATTGTACCGTCCTATTATTCCACATTCTTCTACCAAATATATAGTGGTTAAAGGGCGTAATACCGGCTCCTACTGATGAGTCGCCAGTAAGCACGAAACGAATGTGCATGAGATTATACTTTCCGTTCATGCTGCCTTTGGTTTATCCTTCTGGTCACAACTGAACTAATTTGTTACTAGGTTCGCAAAACCTAATACATACTTGCATATATATTAGTTCTTCGCAACAAACAGTATTTAACTGTAATATATTGAATTGAATGATGTCATGCTTACCGCGAAATGTGATAACTGATATCGATGAAGGCCAGAGTGTATGGTTTAACTGGAGTAACAGGTGTTCGGAAATTGTTGTAATTTTACAATTTGGGTGAACTTTAGCATAAATTTATATCCATCAGGTTGGTATCATGTACCGACTCGGAAACCATAGTGTTAGTATCCGGTACTCATCGATTTCAAAAAAGGTATCAGTTACTAACACAATAGCCATAGTGTTAGTATCCTTTACAGACTCGGTATATATATTATATAGTGTGAGTTAGCATTGAAGTCGTATTGTCGTTGACTTCAGATTATGTTAGCTTCACTATTACAGGTTTACACATTCGTCTAGGAGATTGTACCGTCCTATTATTCCACATTCTTCTACCAAATATATAGTGGTTAAAGGGCGTAATACCGGCTCCTACTGATGAGTCGCCAGTAAGCACGCAACGAATGGGCATGAGATTATACTTTCCGTTCATGCTGCCTTTGGTTTATCCTTCTGGTCACAACTGAACTAATTTGTTACTAGGTTCGCAAAACCTAATACATACTTGCATTGTTTATTTAATTACATAAATGTTCAATTCAATACCACGCTTCCAGGTAGCGTAGTGTCTATAATATAATGACAGATTGGGAGTGGTTGTTTGGAACATGAAGCCTAAAGGTATGATATATAGGCTCTACTTAAAGAAAGGGCAACCTAGAAACATTCGTTAGTGTATAACATAAAATTGTGTGTAGTACGCCGCAGGGTGGCTCAGTGATTAAGAGCTCCCAATAAGGACGAAACCGGTCTGCTGGATGAAATGCCACTTCTAAATTGTACAATGCTTATTTTATACTGGTAAATCTGTGTACATAATGGGGCAGGTTTTATATAAAGATCGCAACCATGATTTAATTAATTTTTATCACAACTAGCACAACAAATGTACATTTAATAAATAATTTCCGCCCATTTAATTTACACATTTGAAAACAGGAATTTTAACAAGATACACAATCTATTTCACAATCATAAAAACAATAAACTGGCAGATTCAACTACTACAAGCATTGGATTCTAACTGTCATTCTATGCAGACGCAAAGTCAATCCACTTTACCAGACACCTTTATCATTTATTCGCATTACCGCACACAATGGCTAAAGAACGTCGTCACAACAAACTGGATTTGAAATTATGCAATTTAAATCAACCGTGTTTGTGCCGAATCGATCAGGAAATTATATTAGTAAATATTATTACACATCTAAATACATAGGAATTTAAAAGCCAATACTTCACGGCTACATAGGAATTGAAATACAAGAAGTCCAATGAATGAAGAGGCGAGCCAAGTCTGAATGGAAATATCTAAATATTTTACACATAGTAATGGTTCGTTAAGTAATATCAATAGAATACATCAAGCTGATCAAGCGAATAACAACATATGGCTCAATAGACAACACACTTTTCTTTTGTTTCTCACTATATACTTTTAATGTATAATCTTCAGAACAGAAAAAGGGACAAAAGTAATAGAATAGTGAAAAAAATTAGTTCGAAATAAAAGTGCCTACGGGAAAAGGTAACGTTAGCTCATTTAATGAAAAATAATACCTAATTTCTCGTGATATTTGATTTGCGGCTTTTCAAGTATAAATCTTGCCGGTATCTGTTGCTAAAATATACAATATAATTCATCCGAGATGAAATTTATAAAACACTGCATAAAATAGTATCTTCGAAATAAATAAACCTAATCATGACTAAATTTCAATGAGAATAACAAATAATGCGTAAATAAGTCAAAATTTATGATGACCTCAAACAAATACAATAATACAAGAATAAAGCTTTCTTGGTGTTTAGGGAATACCAAAATTTACCATCCAAAACATTAATAATAAACAGAGAATAAATCCTGGGCAAAACAATGACAGCAACAATCTTAGAATAGTACCCTTCTCATGATCAAAGATATATATATATATATATATATATATATATATATGCGTGTGTGTTTGTAATAGACTTCAATTAATCGTTTTCATTGAAACTTATTACATTACTTACTTTATGAATAATTCTAAATATTTTTTTCTTCTATTGTTAATGACATGTTATACATTGGCTGTAAATGAATAATGCGTTTAACAATCCCAGTGGAATTTTACAGTAAGGACTGCTTTCATAATGAGATTTACATCGAAGTCAATGATAATATTACACCGCTGCACAATTATGAAAGAAATAAATGACACAAGTTCGACAACACCCAGTACTTCAAAGAAATTGACTGCGCTAAGAATTCTAGACAAGGCAACTTCGACTATACTGCTGGCTTGAACTTAATCGATTCAGAGCACGAATTCTTCTTCCGCTTTAAACCCTACCACCGAAGAAGAGGGCTGTATTTGAGAGCTACAACAACCTCGCACCTGTACTGGTCACGATGTTATTTAACACCAGTTCTGAATAGAAAGCTGTTAGACAAATGTCCAATCTTAAGTAGTGTAAAGCATAGATGCTTATTGACAACAATTAATTATCACTGCAATAGTGAAATTAAAATTTACCTTGAGGTCAACGGCTGTTCTAACTCAAAATTTGTCAGTGCACAAAACTAAAAACCACAGCCTAATTGTATAGCCAAAGAATCTTGCCCGTTTCAGAGCACATCCTTCTGGTTCTAATTGAATTAATTTGATATTAGGTATGCAATACAACGCATAAGTCACCATTTTTAGATAAGCAGTAATTATCCTGAGAATAATTTTTTGACAGAGACTTTGCTCTAATTCGTCTTGTGTCACGTTCTACACCGTTAGAAGCTTAAGTCCAATGTTTGCCTCGCAGTAAGTTCTGAAGATTAACACGTGTATGCGTACTTATAGCTTCAGAATTGATCATTTATTACATTTATGTGCAATTTTATGCAATATACTTATGTGATAGTTACTATAGATGACTGTGGTTTTATTCTCACTAGGAATTGGCGACATGTTCTTTTACAGTCCACAAATAACCATGAACGACTTTGTTTATATGGCAGTGAAACATTAGTCACTTTTGGCTTTTGTATGGTTATGCATGCATGCGATTTTATTCGATTGTACTTAACCAGGACTGATTAATCAGGTTGATTTTGTGATTTCGCATAGCGTTTGAATTGTATTTGAAATAAATTTAATTACACAGCATTTAACACCCAGTTGAGACATTTATCATAGCATATGTTAGTATGTTAGCAGTGCTCTACATTTACGTTAAAACTATTAATTTTTTTACTAAGAAGATGAATACGCTAATAATTTTTGCGCGAGATATTACATTATAATAAATAATTTTGTATTAAATTTATTCGCTGTTTTTAAACACAAAAATTGTCTTTTTTGGGAAAATGGTGCAACATTTTTTCATTGGTAGGACAGTAGCGATGTCACTTTTATCACTTCGTATTTCTCTCTTGAGCTATTTCATGCGTGCACTGTATTTTCCCCTCCCATTTTTTGCTCCAAAGTGTCAGGTTAGACATTATCGGTCATAATAACAAAGAAATTTGGCGTCCTCTATGCTGGAGACTGATGTTACTGTTCTTCGTCGATGTATTTGTATGATTACATCTGTTCGTCGTAGCTTTTGTGTTACCTATTTGGTCTATGTTAGATAATTTTTCCATGTGCCTGGCCTACCACAAGGAATGGACGCCCTAGTGTTTATTTACTGAAAACGCGCTGTGAAGCAACAGAATAACATGCTGATACAGTGACATTTAATATTAGTAGTCATATTCCTTTTTAATAGTGGGTATAACCTTCCTAATGGTGATTTTATAATCTTTTTCAGTAAAAATGCCTTAGAAGCATGGTGACAACTGATAGACAACAGTTTCCAGAATTCTTTTTCCTTTTACGCAGTCTAGAAATGCCGAAGGAAATTTGTTTGAAAGATCTGCGCTCACAAGTGGTGAGAGAAGCATGCATGCAATCGCTCGCACATAAATTAAGAAAGTAATTACCTTTTTAGAAATAAATAAAATATTTTTTTATACGTAAACATAGAAAAGTATCATCATGCAAACAAAATATGTAAAAAATGTCAAAACTGATTGACAAATGCTATATAGTTAAACTTATTTCAAATACACTCCAAAGCTTTGCAAAATCACAAAAACAGTCTCAATAGTTAGTTCTGAATAAGTGTAATCGAATAAAACCTCATTCATCTTTATTAATTATCACATAAGAAATTTTTTTAAAATTAATCTTGAAAATGATAAATGATCAAGTCTGATAATTTTGGGGTTGAACAGTCGTTTTCCTAAAGATAGTTTTTGATGGTACTGACGCAGCGATTAATTAATTAGCAAAGCCAGCTGGCGTTTCTTGCAGCTTCACGTTAATACTTAAACTGAATTCATTTAAATCGGATAATTGAACTCTTGAGTTGGAATTACGCAAAAACTAAAATAGAATTGATGACTCAAGCACATAAACGCGATATCTGTCATGTAAGTAATGATTTTGAATTGTATATAGTCATAGAGTTAATAATATCGTCATTATGATTAACAGAAAAGGAAGTTTTAAATTATTAATAAGGTTAGCAACGATTTTTTTTAGTGAAAACGATTCATTGAAATCTATTATATATATATATATATATATATATATATATATATATATCCAGTCGACACACCAATGCATTACTGGCGATCACCAATTATGACGACATTAAACACGATTATATAATTAAATAATCTATAAAAATATTTTATTGGTGTGGTTTAAATATAATTTTAATTTTATAAGAAGGACCAACTGGTGTTGTATCATGTACAAAAGATCGAAGTCATCAACATATATCATAAGCGCCGATTAGTTGTAAAATTGATCAAAAAAGTATATAAAATTCTAATAACGACAAGTGAAATAGGAAAATTGATCTAATGTTGTTGTCTGGTGAAAGAAATATTTATTTCTCTCTCGCTTAAAAAACCACTCTTTCAATATAAAGCAGAATATACAAGATACTTCTGGGATAAAGTCACATTCTTAAATTAAGCGAAGACTTAATTGTTAAATGATTCCCTATATAAAAGCATGTCTAAGAATTGCATCATAAATAGCCTCCATCCACATAATTCATACATTTGAAAACGGATATTTTAACCAGAAATACAGGAAATTTATTGTACAGATTAAAAATTGGCTGCAAATAATAAAACAATCAATTGGCAGATTCCGCCACTGTCAAGCACTGGATTTTAAATACGTCATCGTATGCAGACGCGAAGTCAATTCGCATTGCACACAATGCCGAAAGAACGCCGCTACCACAAATTGAATTAGCAATTATGCAATTTCAAACTGAAGCGTTGAAGAGCTATAAAAAGCCAGAATTGACTAATGTTTCACTCTCATATAACCAAATGTCATTCATGGTTATATGTTGATCGTAAAGAGCACTAGGTCGCCCATTCCTAGAGAGGATGGCTTGTATTCAGTTTTCCTTCTTTTAGATAGTCTACCAATCAAGTATTTATCCGTATTGATGCTGTTCGGTTTACGCTGAAGCCAAAATACACATGGGCCTCATTCGATAATTAGGCGAGTTCCCAAATACATAGTTATTTAAAAGCTAATACTTCACAGCTACATAACAGTTGAAATGCAACAAGAAAGGCCTATGCATAACGAGGCGAATCATGTCTAGATGAAAATACTTTCATACCTAACACAGAGAAATGGGGAATCAACCAATTTCCATAGAATACATCAAATAGATCAAGTGAACTACAATAGAAGACTTAATAGACAACACAAATCGGATTTTGTGGTAATCACATAATCGTGTCCGTTTATATAACTTTACTGGCATATAACCATAAGAAACGAACATGGTAATTCGTTCTGTTCGTGGTTAAATGTGGAATGTAAAAGAACACTAGGTCGGAGTTAGACCAAACTCAAGAATTCACATGAAACAGGATGATAGCTGTGTCCTTTAAGACACGCCAAGGTTCATGCTACTATTCCCGGACTGACTAGCTTCCGCCCGCTATTCGGCAGGCCAGAATTTCTATGCCTACGGGCAACCTCCTCCAATTTAGCTCAATTCACAATATGTTGATTTGCCAATGTGAAGATGCCCTTTAACATAGAATGGTTTTCAATTTCAAAAGCATACTGTAGTTTTATACAATATGACTTAATACTTGTTCTAGTGCTTCTCATGACGTAATTCGACAAGTGCGAGCAGCTTGTTGCTAGCCGTGAGTGATGCGCGTATTATTGGAATGTCAGTAATTTTTAATAATACTATACGTACTGCTCTTCAAACACTATCTAGAATTTGCCATGGATAATGCTTAAACCTAGGCAAATCTGCTTCGGAATCTGGGGCTCAAACTACCGAGCCACTCTGTCGCACACTATACACAATTTTCAGTTCTATACGAACTACTTTTTGCTGCCAAAAGACCATGCTAATCGCTTTTGCGTCCAGTTCAACTACATTACGCGGGTTATTTCCAACATGATATAAACACAAAACACAGTACTTGACGACCGCAAACCCATGAAATTCAAAGTTATGTGTGGGTTATATATGAACACAAGGCCACTCATTCCTAGTAAGCTTAATTTCCATTCATCACAAGATTCAATATATAAAAATATCTCATCATAATGCACAGCCATACAAAAGCCAAAATTGACTAATGTTTCACTACGACAACCATAATAAGCGAACATTGTAATTTTTATTGCTCATAGTTAAAAATGGACTGTAAAAGAACACTATCAAGCTATTGCTGGAAAACCAAGACGAACTCGCACAGAAGCTCGTAAGCTTCGCAAAGAGCACGCTGCTATCCACGCAGCGAATAAGGATAATCACTGGCTTAATGTTACTAAGCTGAAAGAAACGTTGAAGCGAAATCATTTGTAACTTTCTACACACTCAACCCTTTATCAATGTTCATTCAGCCGAAGGAATATGCGCGGCTAAAAATTTACAAGCTTCTTCCTGTGAGCTCTGACAAACACGTAACTCCGCCAAGTGGCAAGTGACATGGAAAAAATGAGGTAACCTCACGGGCATGTTGTTGCAGTGACAAACTTATTTAAATAAATCACCGAAAGGCCAATCCTGAGGAATGGGGTTTCAAAAGGACATACAAAGGCTCATTGCTGTTAGTTGAAAGGAAAGCCCCATCCGTGGAAATCAGTCATTGGTATATTAATCAACTATCGGGGGTGTCAGGCTGTTCACTGCTGCATCGTAGGTGGTCTCTTTTATTACCCTAAGAAGAGCGGAAAAGGCTTATTTGGCAAAATAAAACAGAGTTTATACCGGAAATAGAACGCGTACATAAAATTCAGGAACTTTGTCGCACTGGAGCTACCCCAACGGTATCAGCGGCTGCTTTTATTAAACTTTCTGGACTACTCATCCACTCTCGACTCATCGGAGTGCAAGAGGCTATTGAAAGCTATTCTTAATTATGGTATCCCGGCCACACTGGATACATGAAACCAGCCATGCTGGTAATTGGATAGTATCCGTATTAGTAGCGATAGTCATGAGCCTTTTGTCATTGGCTCTGGCTCTTGGCAGAGATTAGTTCTTTCATTTTTTAATTACGTTTGATGCAGACTTTAACGAGGTCACAAAAACTCCCAGAAAGGTGAATAAATACTCTGTGATGTTTTTGTGATAGAAAAAAGGCACCGCAAACAATCATTGTGGCTAATTTCGATCATAAGATCAGTCGTCAATGACTTCGTTCACCTAGGATTTCCACTGATACTAGATGGAAAGGCATCAATTAAAATTTTGTGACTTCTTAGCCCTGCCGTTGTTGCCTTTGGAAAGTTGCGCAAATCACCTTGGAATTGCCAGTCTTTTTCACTTTGCATAATAATATTCATTCTTCGGAGACTGGATATGCCCCACAACAGCTACTAATCAATCGATTTCCTCGTTTGGTACAGTTTAAAACATTTCCAGATGATCGCCAAAATGCATTAATTGAAAGCAAAATTGAATAGCAGCTTCTACAATGAGTTATCGTACTATTATACTACAAGTAGCAAGATCCACTTGCAGTCTTGTCTGGACATATTACCATTTCGACAAGAAAATAAATCAAAAGCTGATATAAACTAGGTATTACATCCATTATAAAAACGTTAACCCAATTGACGAAAAGAGAACTTTTGCATGTAATTTACCATTCAGAATAGAAAATACTGTTTTGAAGAATTTCAATGGCAAGAACAGGTGCTGCTCAAAACAATGTACTACAAATAAATATCCAGTAGGCTTCCGTTAAACTCATTGAGGCAATAGCACTTAATTAATACGTTTAATTTAATTTATTAAACCACTGATTTTTTAAATGGTAATATAAGCAAATACGGCGACCCCAGAATAAAAATAAATACCATAATATTACGCTTGCAAAAATCTTATATGAGTAATAAAAAAGTATAAATGTGCTTACAATACCTGGTTTAGCAGAAGAGGTGTTCTTGGTTGATCTAGACATGGTACTATGTTAATAATTTAGCCCTACTAGCACCTAAAGCGCGTAAATATAAAACTTTCTAAATTTTAAAATTGACAGCGAACACATTTAATAATTCAAACAAATTAACGGAGTGAAAGTAAGTTATCAATATTTTGTAATATTTTAAATTAAATCCTGTTTATTTATTAAAAAGTGTCCTGATAATGCATTAAAATTAGAGACCTTGGAAAGGTCCAGTGTAGGTATCCGTAACATTGAGTGTCTTTTCCCATTAGTGCTTAAGGTAAATTTTAATATTTTGTATTAATTCAAACTATTACTTGATAAAACATTAGATGCAATTATAACATGGAATTTAATTTTCTAAGTAACAGCGAATTGTAACAACTCAAAATAATTTGCGGTCATTTGGTCGCATTTGTTATTGTGTCTGTGATCTACTAAGCGTCATAAAGTATTTTTTAAATGCTCGGTGTGAGATTCAAGGTTTGGACCACAAACCATTGTCATCAAGATATGACATACAGTATTTGGCTTCATCGCGGAGAATTAGTCCATGAATCACTGAAAATATCTGAGGGGCACACTTGATACAAAAAGGACTGAAAATGAATAAAAAAGAACGAAAGGATTGATAACTGACGATTTTCTATATCTTCTGGTGTCTACAATGAATTATCGCAGTTTTTACTTTAATCAGTAAGGCCCACTCTTAGATTTACTTTTTTTACTGCGGCTGACTCCTTTTAGAGGATAAGCCGGCTCCACATTTCATGGAGTTTCTTGGGAATTTGGTACAAGTGGTGTCCCCTCACCACTCGGACTCTTAGTTTAGCCTGAAAAATTTTCATTTCATCAGGAAAATGCACCAAATGACGACGTAAATTGGGTAGAATATCAAAAGCGATAATATAATCGCTAAAAAGCAAAATTTTATGTGTAATTTATCATTCAGAATATAAAATCTCTTGGGAGAGTTTGATTGGCAATAACTGATGTTGCTCAAAATAATTTGATTAGAATAATGATAATCAGAATCATGTATTGGAGCAAACATGAAGAATAAACAACGTCACAAAACAGTAAAGCCGTACAAAACTATGATACGATATATGCTAGTATATACAAATGAAGGTTATATGACAGTGAATCATAAGTTACTTTTGGCTTTTGTATGGTTTTGCATGAAGATGATGATAACCTTTAAAAAGGGACGTGCCATTCCAAATATTCACTCTAAGAATTAAAGTATAAGGATTTAGGATATGCTTAATTCACAATTTGTGTTTATATACAACAAAGTGGCTAATAGACATATGTGTAAATGATATAGTCTTCGTAGTCGAATAGTACAACATTGGTGAGACATACAATTCCCATAGCTGCTTAGTGGCTACAGGCCATAGAAATTGCGGCCTGATATGTATAAATATAATTAATGCATCTAACATTTCCTCATCAAGTGGAATTACATGCTTCCACATAGAAAGCATAGTAGTAATGGGCAATCTATCTTTCGTAAAGCCATGTTGATTTGTATGAAAACCAACCGGCAACATACATACGAAATGATCTAGTATCAGTCGTTCTATTATCTCCAAAAATGAAGGGATAATAGAGATAAGTCTATAATCACTACTTTACTTTACTTTACTGCGGCTGACTCCTTTTGGAGGATAAGCCGGCTCCACATTTCATGGAGTTTCTTGGGAATTTGGTACAAGTGGTGTCCCCTCACAGACTATAATCACTGGCGCGCATTGGCTTACTTACCTTTGGCAACGGTTTAGCTGCTATCGTTAGAATATTGATTGCTAATTCCCCATCCTTCTAAATTCTATTTATAAAATTTCAGAGTACATTCATAAAAGTTAAACATAATTCAAGTATGTTATCCATCGATATACCAAGGTGATCTTTTTTGTTTTCTTATTTTATTTTTAAAATTAAATTTATCAATGCATCATTGTTGATAAACAAGTCCTGGTTCCTGGTCACCCGGCGGGCAGAAGCTAGTCTGTCAGAAAATGGCAGCATGTACCTTGCCGGGTCTAAATGGGACACAGCCATCATCTTGTTTCATTTGAAGCCTCGAGTTTTGTCTAACTGCACGGTAACATTTATTTTTAAATATGTACATACGGAATGAGAGCAAGCGTGCGAGACGCAAAGGGCAAGTTTCGGCTGCTGAAGGAAATTTTGGCCGCAGGCATCTGGGCAGATAGTGATCATCAACCTTAGTTGGCAGACGATCTAAGAGAAAGATATCTCGGAATACAAACCATGACTTGGAATGAGCGACCTGGTGTACTTTTACAGTCCACATATAACCATGATCCACTTATGTGATTATAAGGCTGTGGCCATAAAGTGAAACATACGTTATGTATCTGAAACCAGAATACAGGATCCTACGTGCATTACAGAACTGGTTGCATCATCCTTATCTACGCTTCATTGCCTTCAAACATTTGGTTCCACAGTTCTCTCAAGCCGGTAAATGGGGCGTTGTAATTGCCCTTAGCGCGAGAGCTGAAGCTTGCTTAATTGAATGGATCCCTTAACATAGTCGATTGTGTGCGGCACGTTTAAAAACATCTACTAAAATCGAAGCAAAAAACCGTTATTATCGTTGCCTCTTCGTTGTATCTGCATATGCTCCTACCGATTACAGCAGAGAAGAAAGCATGGACACTTTTTACTTCGAATTAAGCTCCTTACTAAGTAAAGCACGAAGTTCAGATATAGTCTTGGTAATGGGTGATATGAATGCTCAAGTTGGTCGCTTAAGTAACACAGAATTTTATTTAGGTTGGAGATACACTCTAAGCACCACGCGTAACGATAATGGTGAACGGCTTTTGGATAGCTACACTGAACATGGACTATATTTAAGTAGTACAAACTACAAATGTAGTGTTAGACGTTGTGCTGTTTGTTCCAACTTGTCCGTGCAACAGGTCCGAGAAAATTAAAAGTTAGTAAAACTATAAATAATAGTAACAACGATTTAATAACCGATAAATAATTAGAGTTGACAGGTGGGCTGAAAACTTCAAGGACCAATCTTCTTGGCCACCCGCGTCAGTTCAGATTCCCGAAAGCATGTCTGCATCAACAGTGCGGAATGTTAGTCCATCCGAGTTAAAAGTACGCGATGCAAACGTATCTCTTAAACCCTCAAATCCACAGGCCCGGATAATTTGATTTCAGGATTGTTTAAGGATGGTGGCGATATAATTTCAGGAGCGCTGATCAAACGTTTTAATACTATATGAAATGAGGAAACCAAACCACTTGATTGGAATGAGTCGACGATCATTCCCATCTTCAAAAAAAGCAATTTTACTTCGTGCTATAATTATTGTGTATTAAGTTTGATTCCGGTCGTATCTAGGATATTTGCTACGATTATCCTACGTCGTCTTAGCTCTTCACGTGAATCACATAAAAGAGAAGAACAGGCCGGATTCCGCGCAGGACGAGGTTGTATAGATAATATTTTTACGTTAAGGCAAGTTCTCAAACAGAGACATTTATATCACCGTCCAACAATAGCCGTCTTTCTAGAAATCAAGGGTGCATTTGACTCGGTAGATCGCAATGTTTTATTTTATATTTTGTCGAGAAGTGGTGAGCCAAAAAAAATTGTTAATATTATACGCGCTCTCTATACAAATACTTCTGGTGGCTTTAAGGTCTACAACGAAATAACATACAACCTTACAACCAGCAGTGCTGTTCGTCAAGGTTGTCCACTTTCCTCATTTTTGTTTAATATTGTAATCGATGCTATTATGAACAACACACTCCCACACATTCATGATGCTGGAGTTGAAGTTCTTCCGGGCGATAAACTAGTCGATCTTGACTATGCGGACGATATCGTACTATTATTCGACAATCAAGATTCTGCCCAGGCCACCATGAATTGATTAATAGACGTTGTTCCGTCTTTCGGTATGAAATTCTTATCCTCTAAATGTAAGATACTGTTACAAGATCACCCACTACTCACTCCAACGCTGCGACTGCAGAATGAAGATCTAGACATAGCCGACAGGTTTACATATCTTGGGAGCTCTATCAATAACGTAGGCAATATGTACGACGAGGTGAGAATACGGATCGCAAAAGCTTGAGTAGCTTTCTTGAATCTTCGACATTTATGGAGAAACGCGAAAATTTCACTTTTTCTTAAAGGTCGTGTTTACAATGCATCTGTACGCAAAGTCTTCCTATACGCTAGTGAAACTTGGCCTCTTAAAGTTGATGATTTGCGACAAGTACAGGCATTCGATAATCGTTGTTTGAGAAGTATAGCACACATTGGTTACCAACAACGAATAACTAATGTTGGCATCCGTAGACGTATTTTTGGATCTGACAATAAGAGCTCGTTGTTAGAAAACCAAATAAGATTCCATCAAATTCGTTGGCTCGGTCATGTTTTGCGTATACTCTCATTTCGATTGCCTAGTAGAGCTCTGTTCTCTCATCTAGCACCAAATTGGCGTAAGAAACAAGGTGGGCAGATTTTGACATGGCAGAAACAATTGAAGTCACTTACATCAAAGTTGGGTAGTATAGGACCCACTCGTCTGCCATGATAGGGTCCTCGTGCGCATCAATTTTATTGGTTAGAAACTCTTAGCGATATGGCATCGAATCGAGCTCAGTGACGATCTTGTTACAGATGTCTTGTAGAATCATCTTCGTAACTTGCTTTTCTTAGTAGGGCAAAGTTAGCTGCGAGGTTTGGTTTGTTTATGACGTGAAACAGTGAAATCCGCGTGGAAGCTGTATTGCTGATGTCGCCTTGCCCGAATGCTCACTTTGCCATAATGGTGTTGTGGAGAGGTTTAGTTTGCCTGATTTCTGTGAGTTATTCTGATAAATTAACTCATAGTAGCAAGTTATTCCTTCTCTCTGCCTCTCTCTCTCTCTCTCGTAAATCTCTCTAATAATTTGTCTAAATTCATTTATATGCTTTTTCACTCCTTATGGTTATTTTGCATTGAATCACTAGACACTTTTGACTTTTGTATGGCTAAACATGATGATAATGATGATGACGGTAATTTATTGAATAATGATCCAATTATTTTTAGATTACTCAGATACTGTTTATATAATCAAAGAATGAGTATTCAAGTAAATGATTTGGAATCAAAATCAAAAAAGTAATAAGTGGAATTCCACAAGGATCGAGTTTTGTCCAATTTTATTTAAAATCGTATTTGCACATTTGGAAAAAATGATCCTTAACGGTCGAGTTTGCAAATTTTTTTTTCGAATGACGCGTATGCGACGCGGGTAGTGTACCGGCTTAGAAGATTCGATTTCACTTTCTACGAGCAGTTTGATTGAAAGGGTTACTTGTTCTTACTTCAACTGGAAATGCGGTTCTATCACATCTTTGTTTACTGGCTAAAAAATATGGAACGCTTCACGATTTTGCGTGTCATCCTTGCGCAGGGGCCATGCTAATCTTCTCTGTATCGTTCCAATTTTAGTATATGCACCGCATTTCCAGTTGAAGTAAGAACAAGTCAACCCGATCAAAGACAAAACAAAATTGGAAATTGTGAAAAAACGGATCTTTGTGTAACTGCCCATGTACAGCTATTACCCGCGTACGCAAAACGCGGCATTGAAAAGATTAAAGCTGTCACACCGCAAAATATTAACTTCAAAAAATACTTGTTTGCAAATTTGCTGATGATTTAAAAATAATCTTTCCAATTGATCTGAAAATACAGACTTTTCCAAAAATAATGTGACATTAGATTTATATGACCTAAGAAGGTGTTTGATAACACTAGAACTGAGAATAAACAGTAAAAAGACAAAAGCATTAAAATTAGGTAATATAACATAATTTAATTATGTTCAATTTCATGATTCTGTGATTAATGATGTTTTTGAGATCAAACTTTAGCATAACTATTCAATGTACAGCTTCTGCTGAGAGACATATTGAAAGGATAGTAAGCAGTGCTAAGAACAAATGGGCACTAATAAATAGAAATATCTTATCGAACAATATAAAATTTAAAATGTATATAATATGGATTAGACCGATACTAGAATATGCTACTGCTACTTGGAATCCATTAAAAAGTGGCTTATCAACCAAGATAGAATCTTTGCAAAGAAAAGTTTTGAACCAACCTAGACCCGTCTCCTGTATTATTTACGCCAGTAGATTTTAGTTTGTTAAACTGCAATCTTTATGGTTTCGGCGGATATGCCTAAGCATAAAATATTTCCATTTGAACCAGTAGACTGGTGCCTACATGTATCCAATAAGAACTAGATCTGGGCTTCTGGCGATCTCTCCTCATTTTGTGGAGAATGTTGCGGGGAAGTAATTTACTTTTTCAAAAATTTACAAAATTTACAATCAATTGTCAAAAAGGTTTAAAGAAACATCCATCTAAGATTATTTTAAATTTTTATGTACTCAACTCGAAAAAATCTACAACCCTGCTGATATTTTTACATTTGATTATGATAATAGTTTCTCGTTGTTGAATAAAAAAAGGATAATTGTGATTAACAACATACCTTCTTTATATTTTTATTTTAACGTTGTATTATTAAAATTGAATTGTTATGCAGTATATCATCATGTTAGTCAACAATACATATAATCAATTGCTAGTCATGATTATCATTTTTGCATAATGTTACACTCGAATTATACCTTAAATTTTTCTATTTCGATGATCAATCTATAACTATTTATATAATCGATTATTGTAGAAATGCGAATAATTAATAAGTCAGTTCTTTTTTCCTATTTCATAATAAATATATCAGAATTGATTTGATATATGTAATGATATTACATCCAAATTTTAGAATTTTGATATATTGTACATATATCTAGAGAGTAAAGTAAAGTAAAGTAATTTCACATATATATGTTATGTGATATCTTTTTTATGTTGTACATTTCCCAATATTATTATCTATTTGATAGAATATGTGTGATTTGAATCCAAATAAGGATATTTTATTCCAAAATAATATATCTATAATATGTACCAAATATTAAAGTCGAATCGAGATCAGTGAAACATAAATTGAGAACCTATTTGTGTTGTTTACCCGTGGATTATAAATTTATGCTTTAATACATTATTTAGTTCTCAAACCAATATATATATATATATATAATACAGCTGAATTGAAATTTGCACATGAGATAAAGACTTTGGCTTATAAAATGAAATTGAATTCAGCTATAATCAAGTTGTTAGCATAGAACCTGCTCATCTACCAGAATGGGAGCTATTCACTTTTAAATTATTGCTGATACCCTAGTGCAATATGATACCAAGTCGTTCACAGCGGCAATCTTCATTTAGTTGTTCAGTAATCATTTTCTGTATTGTAGACCGACAAATGATGCCTCCTGTAGAATCAGAAATATCTCCGCCGTAGCATGTGCAATTCACAAATCAGATAATTTTTTTAAATCACAATGTTAAAATCAGCTTTGAAGCATTGTATCTCCATCACGCCATCTATAAGCATATGTTAATAACTGAAAGATTTCCATATGCATTAAAAATAACTATCCAGTAGGCTGCCGTTAAACTCATGGAGGCAATATCAGCTTATTCATTGGTGTACTTTAATATATTGAACTACTGAATTTTCATGCGATAATAGAAGTAAATAAGGCGACGTCTCGAATAAAAAAGAATATAATAATATTACGCTGCTAAAATCTCATGTGAATAATGAAATATGTTTAAATATGCTCATAATACCTTGTTTAACGGTAGACTTGCGCTTAGTTGTTCTAGACATGATTATGATGTGAAAAAGATAATTCCACTGGAATAATAAGTTTAATTGTAAAAATAAGTACTATTAAATATTTTCACGGTAATGTTTACCAATTCATTTACTAATTACTTCTATTACTAAGCAACGCCATTTCTGTAAATGAAATCAACTCAGTTCCAGCAATAAACAAGTAATTACGAAATGAAAGTGATCTATGATGTATTGTTTAGCTAAATTTATAACTAGCATACTTGATTTAAAAATTGTGTTTGACATGCGTGGACTTTTTCCTCACTCATAGTAAACATGTTTCTTTTATCAATTTTATTAATTTTAAAATCTCACAATGTTGACAATTTAGACCTTCAAGCAGCTGATGCTTGTAAATTTAAATTTTTGCAGCAAACACTGTAACACCCAATGCTAAATGAAGTGCTCTGAGACGTTACTAAGACGACCAAAAAGGAACCACAAATAGTAGATATTGTGAGTGGCTCTTGACAAAGCCCGTAAAACATTCACTGGCAAATGCCGTAAGAGATTTTGTTTTTAGTGTGTGGGTGTCTGAATTCCTTATAGAAACTAGCTTTGTCTGTCTTTTTGTTGACTGGTGATTCTTTGAGTAGATGCACATAAATAGGAAGAATACACGAAGCCGGATATGTTAGATGTATGAACAAAAATTAGTTGCGCGGGCGGTGATAACCTTTGTTATAATCAAGGTTGCGACTTTGATATCCTTACCTGACCCATTAATTACTTACATATGTCAGTATAAACTAATAATTTTATAGTGTAAAAAAGTCGATGCATCCAGTAGACCGGTTTCGTCCTCATTGGGAACTCATCATGCACTGGTCGGAATTTGTCGCGGACACGGCTCGAACTTGGGCAGGTCTGCTTCGGAATTGGTGTTCTAACCACTGGGACATCCTTGCGCACACTACAATACACACAATTTTCAGTTATATACTAACAAATGTAACTTGGTTAGTCTATTTTTTCCTTTAGTTGAAGCTCATATTGCATCCTTCTAGACACAAAGTTACAACTAAACA
The DNA here is from genome assembly GCA_029291075.1 of Eudiplozoon nipponicum. Lineage (NCBI taxonomy): Eukaryota > Metazoa > Platyhelminthes > Monogenea > Mazocraeidea > Diplozoidae > Eudiplozoon > Eudiplozoon nipponicum. Next base: position 86,731 of record JAQBSW010001292.1, on the reverse strand, counting down.
TTCCCAATATGTCATTACTGAACAGTCACCACACTACAAGGGGAGGTGATATTAAAACGAACATTTTTATAATTCAACAAACATTGTTTTCGCGGGCGGTGATACCAATTTTCATAATCAAGGTTGCGATCTTGATATAAGCACCTGACTCATTAATTACTTACATATGTCAGTATAAACTAAAAATTATATAGTGTGGAAAAGGGAATTCATCCAGTGTAATGTGCGGCAGGGTGGTTCACTGGTTAGAGCATCAGATTCCGAAGCAGACGTGCCCGGGTTTGAGCCCTATTTGCGGAAAATTCTGGCCCGCACATGATGAGTTCCCAATAAGAAGGAAATCGGTCTGCTGGTTGAATTGCCGTTTCTACATTATACAATTCCTAATTTATACTGACATATATAAGTAATTAATGAGTCAGGTGCTTATATCAAGATCGCAACCTTGATTATAATATTTGTTATCACCGCCCTCGAAACCAATGTTCGTTTATTTATATAAATGTTCATTTCAATACCACTTCCCTATGTTATGTGTTGTTTGTTCAGTAATGACTGTTATTGAATTGAAAGTTGGAACTTTGGGTCTAAATGGATGCCATATGAGCTCCACCTCAAGTAAAAGAAAATAGACTAACCAAGTTACATTAGTTAGTATATAACTGAAAATTGTGTGTAGTGTGCGGCAATGTGTCTCAGTAGTTAGAGCACCAGATTTCGAAGCAGACGTACCCAGGTTCGAGCCCTGTCGCGACAAAACCGGTCAACTGGATGAATTGCCTTTTCTACATTATACAATTCTTAGTTTATACTGACATATGTAAATAATGGGTCAGGAGTTTATATGTTAGATGTTGTTTGACGGTCAAGAATAATCTTGTTGAAGGTCTGCGACAACACCCGGATGGCAGGCACACGTAGAAATCCAATAAATAGATGATCGATTATGTATGACTATTTGTGCAGTAACAAGAAGATTGGCGCGATTGAAGAAAAAGGAACGAGATAGCACAGCGTGGTAAACGCAAGTACAGAAATTGGCGTAGGTAGAAATTCAAGAGGAGCGAGCGACAACATTCACATGTAGAGTGCAGAGCAGAAGCGTGTTGCGTGGCAAATGCGTTGTTCTTATATATATATATATATATATTTTTTTCTTTTTTTTCTTCTTTTTTTTTCTTGGGTTTTCAATTGATTATGCTAGTGGTAACAAATCTGACTCATTTTTACTTCTTTTTTTTGTTTTGGCTAGTTGGTGAGTGTGTATGCGTTTGTGTTTTTTTGTATGCGTGTTTGCATGTAAAGGTCATTCTAGCAGTATTGCAAAGTGATGTATGAGATCTGGTCATTATTGTTTTGATGGCTTGAGAATTAACCATTTGTGCGCATTGTTCACTGTTACAGATAAAAGTGCTATTTTTCCCAGTATAGTTGATCGTTTCACCTTGTTGCGCAAAGTTATCATTTCCACATGGTTACAGCGCCAGTGTGGATTGTAGTGCTAAACGCTCACATTGATTGGAGACTTCTGTCATCGTATGCGCCTCTGTTATTTCCACTTCAGTTTGTTGTCAATCCGATTGTATGTTTGTTGATTCTAGTCGAGGGCCTGTTTGTTCTTGACTGGATACTAGTAGATTGTTGTTGAATTTTGTTATTCTTGGCCAGTCGATAAGTATATCATATTGATGAAACTTTTGAATATTAAGGTCAGTTGCTTGTTGTTTTTTGTAAAGGGCTTCATTAATAAATAATAATTTTTCTGATTTTGCTTTATCTAGAATTGTGAAATTGGTCGAATTGACAGGGTGCCCCGTTGCTAATATATGATCGGAAATAGCTGATTTTTCTGACGGTGCCAAGCCTTTGTTAATCAATTTCTGTGGCAAATGTTGCTGGATTTTGCTTATCAATTGCTTCTTCGTACGTCCGATATATGTGCTACTGCACATACATGAGAGGATACCACCAAGCGGGTTTTCCTAAACTTACCATTTAGAGGCGACGTACCAGCCTCAATAATTGCACGGCGGCTGAATAGAATAACTAAGGACAACTTACCCAGTATTAAAGTTAATATGACATTTAGTACACAAAGAATCATGAGGTTGGATGTCAAAGATCAATTGCCAATTCTCTCCAATTCATTCATAGTCTACAAATTCTCATGTGTTCTGTATTTCTAATTGTAATTATTGATATATGTTGCACTCCATTAGTCAACGGCACATTTGCGCACTTCAAATTGTTCAGTGTATTGAAATTTGAATTTGAATTTGACAATATTTTTTTCACTTCATCTGAGCTGCTACACATCCGTTAAATTTTTAAAAGCCCCGGCTGCAAATAAATCCCGTGCGCCGTTACAAATTAGTAAATAAGTCGTAGAAAATTGGAGATAGTTGATGTGGGTGACCATAAATGTAAAAAATATCAGTTATGCGTCATGCAATGCAATATATTGTTCGGTTTAAATGGTAGGCAGGTAGAGCTTCAGAGGCATATAGGAGGCTATATTTTGCCAGGATCAGGCGGTTTGATAAACGGTTTCAAACTGTATATGCTTACCGATGTAGGTGTCTAACCTAACACAATATTGAAATATTTCGGCTGTCTGAGCAATATTGTGAAAATGCCGCTAAAAATGGACGAGGAGTATATCTTGGCTGCTTTTCAGAAATGTTACCGAAATGAAGTTGAATGAGACAATCACCGACTTGTGGGTTTGTGACTAGTAGACGTGGAATCTGACTAGGTAGGCGTAGATCCATGGCATGCAAAACTTGTGTCGCATAAGTTTTAATAGATTCACGTGTACGGGAACGCATAGCAAATAGGAATAAAAGTAATGGATCGACCCAGTTACCATTAATGGCCGAGGATGCAGAAGCTGCTTTGTGTTCCCTATGCATTCTTTCTACCATTCCGTTAGATTAGGGATGGTAGGCAGTCGTCTGTCCTAAGGTGCATCCCATAAATCCAATGGGGATTAAGTGCCTTTATCAGTAATAACCTTGTTGGGAACACCATAATGTGCAATCCATATAGAGACAACACCGTTAGTGTCGTCGTCTGCAGAAATGGTGTCAATAGGTAAAGCCGCAGACCAACGTGTAAATCTATCAATCATTGCTAAACGGTAGTTGAAACCTTTAACCTTGTCAGATGAACTATGTTGATGTGGACGATGGCTAGGCGTGAAGGAGTTTGAAAATATTGCAACTTAAAACGAGTGATCTTGGTTTTCTGGCATGTAGCACACTCTGAAACCCATCGTTTAGCACTCTGTTTGAGCCTTTGACCCCAGAAACGATCTGTATGTAATCTGACAGACGCCTTACTTCCAGGATGAGAAATTGAGTCGTAAACTAATCTCGAAAGGTTGATCGGCAGAAATGGCTTGTTTGGCTGCGTACCAGTGAAGTAAAAATGGACAAACCTTCCCAGAGTCGGCATACGAACTTAGTGGGGTGACGAGCTACTGAACTTTGAATATGAGTGTTACCGTGCTTTTGTGTTTGCAGCAGGGATGGCGTTAGAACTGGTTCTCTGAGAGTTACGAAGATGACTGTGAATGGCAATGGCAAAGATGGTTGTAGCGAGACATCTTTCCTGGATAGTGCGTCTGCAATTAAGTTTTGTTCAACCTTCACATGAAAGATGTCAAATTGCTATTCGCTCGGAGGTGGCATCTGTCTTTCTACTCTGACAGGGTATTTTTCCGCAGTTAAAGTCCGGTTGTGAAGTAAGATATTCAAGGGTGCATGATCTTTAAAACAACAAAATCTGCTGATGCCAATAATGCTAATAAAGTGACGTACTGCGCCGTGGATGGCGAGGAGTTCTAGACCAAAATTGTCGTATCTGGTTTCAACAGGTTTGAGATTACGCGAGTAGAAACTGATAGGCATCCGAACTTCGTCGATCATTTGTTCCAAATGGCCCCAAAAGCAAACTCAGAAGCATCTTTTTTAAGTAGAAATGTTCGTAAAAGTTTGGCAAGAGATTCTAAGTCTGGACTGAAAAACAATATGTCATCGAGATATTACATACAGTAAGCGGTGTTATCGCGGAGTATGCTGTCCATGAATCTTTTTAATGCCTGAGTAGCACACTTGAGACTAAAAGGGCATGTAGAGGTATTCGAAAATGCCAAATTGCGTGATGATCGTTGTCTTTTCGATATCATCTGACGCCACCGTAATGTGCTGATAGGCCTGAAGTCAATCACTGAGAAGCAAATGCTATCTCTGTGATTTTCAAGTACAGCGTTTATATTTTGGGAATAGGACATGCATAAGATTTTGTCGCTCCATTTAACGTGCAGTAATCTCCGCAGGCTATGTACGATTCGTTTGATTTGGAGACAAATTGCAGTGTTGACGCCCATGAACTTTTCGACGGTCTGATGTTTCCCTCTTCCAACAGCCTTGAAAATTCATCTTGGGCAGCTTTCAGTTTAGCAGGGGTCCAGTGATCACTTCTTGAATGCAATATGTTCTCCATCTGTGACGATATGGTGCATCTTGTTGGAGACTTGCAGTTATGACTTACTGAGATCGAAAAGCGACTTGCGTTCTCAAAGTACTGCTGATATCTCTACTGAATTATGGACTGGGTATGGCTGAATGACCTGTAACTCCAAACCCTCGAAGGCAAGTGTCCAAAAACTTTGCTTATGTCCGGTGGATTGGTCGACAATCTTTTGATTGGGAAGATCAACAATGAGCCGATATTTCAACAGGCAATCAATGCATATTATATTGTGTGAAGTTGTGATTAAATTCACGCCTTAAATCTATGTTGAGTGTGCGATACCAAAACCATAAATAGGTATGGGCTCACCTGTAGCTGTTGCAAGTAAAACGCCTAAAGTCATCTCGACCATGGAATCATCCTTGAGAACTGAAACTGCTGTACCTGTGTCTACGATGAATTCTTCGCCAGTTCTAAAATCGAGAAGTGATAGATGTTCCTTGGGTTGATAAGCCGGCTCAAACAAACAAGTAGACTGGTCAAAAAATTTTTGAAATTTTGTTGCGGTGTGTACAAGTTTATTGGTTCAATGCCGCGTTTTGCGTACGCGGGTAATAGTTGTACACGGGCAGTTACACAAAGATCTGATTCCTCACACTTTCCGATTTTGTTTTGTCTTTGATCGGGTTGAATTCTTCTTTTTTCAACTGAAAATGCGGTTCTATCACATCTTTGTTTACTGGCGACGTTTCAGTGCCTACTTTCCAGCACCATCCTCAGGCAACACAACACTGATCACAATAGCAGATTTAAGCAAATGTGGTAACCTCGTTCCAAAACCATTCTATTTATATATAATTGACTCAACACTATTTTTAATCATAGAATTTGTCTCAGTAGCTAAACTCAATATATAACTATTTATAATTAGCAGACTAATCATTACCTCACCTATCTCAAATTCCCGGTATACGTAATCTCATCTCGTATGCAGAATATTATAAGGGAGAGAGACAGTATCGAACCTTTTGTTATTTGTTATAACTGTATTGCTACTATGCCACAGTAATCAAAATTCAAAATGATAAAAAACTAAAACCTTGAATGTCATATATTGTATTTTATTTAAAGCCGGGAACTCTAATGTATAGAATGGTGTATGAGGTATTGCGCACATAGCAACAAATTAGTTCAAATATGGAGCAGCAAGTTTCGTAGATGGATGGAGAGTGAATGTCATAGCAACGCTTAGGTGAAAGATTAAAGAGAGAAAGAGAGAGATAGTATGGACAACTAACGTTTTTCAAAAAACGAATCGTAAGCACAATGTGAAGTTAATCAACTCATAGAAATAATTGCATAAGACTATTTGCTCATATGACTAAAATAATTCATTATATCTATATACATATATATCTAAATATAATATCGTAACACCTTTATATATATATATATATATATATATATATATATTTAGAGGAAGGACCATTGTTAATTGTTAAACATGAATATTTTCTATTCTTACTATATATTTATTACGTTAGTCACACCTTATATCAATATATAAAATACATGTCAATATGTATAAAAACATATATATGGATATAAGCAACAGTATGAGTCCAACCTCCCTAATCATATATATATATATATATATATATATATATATATATATATATATATATATACATTAGTAATAAATATTTATTAGGTTATGCACACCTTATATTAATATATAAAATACATATCAATATGTATAAAAAACATATATATATATTTATATAACAGTGTCAAGCTCCAATATATAATCCTAAATATATATATATATATATATATATATATATAAGTTTGCATATTTCTAATAAATTATTATTTTTCTTTGTTCTTACTGTTTTATACCACCAATTAATCAAATTGTATATTTATTTATTCACACCTTAAATAAATATATAAAATGCATTTAAATATGTATAAAAACATATATATAAATATAAGCAACAGTGTGAGTTAAATGTCTTGTATATATAATTATATATATGTGTATATATGTATATATATTTATTTTTTTTATTATTTTTTTTAACCATCTTAAATAAATATTTAATTTTAATGGTAATGTATAAAATGATTAATGTCCGTTTATATATATATATATATATAATAAACCTATTTATCTACCGATAGGCCTACCTATATATCCGTCTATCTATCACATTTTGAATTTCTCTTAAATGGATACATTATAGCTGTTAATAATGGATATCTTCTCTAGGGCTAACGTATTATTCATTTATTAATATATTCCTACCTTACATAAATATATAAAATATAAGCAACAGTCTCTTATCTAATGTCCTATCTACTAACCCTTGCTAAATCTGTATACCCTCTTCTGGAACATTATTATTGAGAAAGATAAGTATATAGGAATTGATATTGGTACAATTCATTCACAATCAGTTCTCTGTAATCGAGGTTTTTTACTTAGGTTCCCACTTAATTCAGATTCCGCAGCCTCCCGTTTTCTGACCGTAGAAAATGCTTCATTAAATATTGGGCCCAATGATTTTTCTACCGATGTTACATTCATTACACCTTTTCTTGATTTTATTTCAATTGACTCTCTAATTAGTCTAGTTAATCTGTTGCTATGTGTGCAATACCTCATACACCATTGTATACATTAGAGTTCCCGGCTTTAAATAAAATACATTATATGACATTCAAGGTTTTAGTTTTTTATCATTTTGAATTTTGATTACCGTGGCATAGTAGCAATACAGTTATAACAAATAACAAAATGTTCGATACTGTCTCTCTCCCTTACAATATTCTGCATACGAGATGAGATTACGTATACCGGGAATTTGAGATAGGTGAGGTAATGATTGGTCTGCTAATTATAAATAGTTATATATTGAGTTTAGTTACTGAGACAAATTCTATGATTAAAATAGTGTTGAGTCAATTATATATAAATAGAATGGTTTTGGAACGAGGTTACCACATTTGCTTAAATCTGCTATTGTGATCAGTGTTGTGTTTCCTGAGGATGGAGCTGGAAAGTAGGCACCGAAACGTCGCTAGTAAACAAAGATGTGATAGAACCGCATTTTCAGTTGAAAAAAGAAGAATTCAACCCGATCAAAGACAAAACAAAATCGGAAAGTGTGAGGAATCAGATCTTTGTGTAACTACCCGTGTACAACTATTACCCGCGTACGCAAAACGCGGCATTGAACCAAAGTAGACTGGTCATCACAAATTATATTGTTAGTTTTGCTATCTATGTGGCATATTCGGCGTGGACAAAAAGCGTCAATGAGAATATCAGATTGTAAGAGATTGCTTCCCAGTGGCGCAGGTTATGCCATTGATGCGCAGAAAATACGGTTTTCTACTTTCTGCGCCATAGGTTTCCCGATACTGATGCTCCAATGCGCCTGTTTTCTGAGGACTGGCCTGTCAACTGTGGAAATTGGCACTCATTCAGGAATTCATCCGAAAGGCGTAGACAGACTTGATAGGAATAAAAAATCTTCTGGTGATTACAGCACCAGTTCTTTGGGGCATTGTTATTAAAAGATTGAGGAATCTAGATCGCCACCTACTGTTATTTTTTGTTTTCGTTGGGAATATCGATCGTGCGCTCACTTGATTCAGCTCAGATTTCCCTATCGCTAATCCTTAGCTTCATAATCAGAAATATTGGTTATATACAAACATTTCTGCAGTTACCTTAAAATTACGATGGGGCCAAGATTTTGCATGTCTAACTGCGTTTAATTATTTATTATCTGCTCTATTTCCATGAGACCTAGCGTAAATTCCACTTCTTCTTGGAGGCCCAAAATAGGATTGGGTAATCTCCTAATCGCCTCCAAGCTTTGGATAAACCCTTCCCTACAATTCTGAATGAAGTTTTGCGAAAGACTGATAATTTTTGATAACTGTCATAATATGGAAACAGGAAAAAACCCAAAATCTACACGCATAAAGAATAATTCACAGTCTCCGTCCCATCTAAAATTGAATTTGACATTCTAATAATCTTATGGGATCTTAAAAGCATAAATTTATATAAATATAAATATAAATATAAATATAAGTATATATATGTATATATATAGGCGAAATAAAACGCATAAAGCGACGTGAAATTTTAAAGAATACATACCCTATAAATATAAAAGAAAATAATAATTAAGCGCTTAACAAAATTTGTTTTCACAGTTTCAGACAAACGAAAAATGTGAGGTAACCGTTTTGAGCAATATAACCACAGAAAACTTACAAAACATGCTTCCACAATTTGGCAAAATTGTACATTGTAGGGAAAAGTTTTGAACAAATTACCGACAGAAAGCTCCTCAAAAAAATCTGCTTCACAAAGGTGATGAAATCCGTAAAGACCTTGACTATTAAATATGCACATACACTGTGAAGAACAGGGTGGTTTGGTGTGGTTCCTAAAGATAATAAAAGAAGAAAAGGTAGCTTCATTTAAAATTTTGAGAGAAGATTTGTAATATCAAAGAAAACAATACTGTTCTCAGGATCCTGCCGGGATCCTAAATTCGTAAACACCCAGGCTGCAAGTAAATGTCATGCGACATTACCAAATAATAAACAAGCCGTAGATAATGGTAGATAGTTACTGTGGGTGGCCCTCATCAGGGCCGGAATTGCGTTCTCCGGCAAATGCCGGGAACTTTAGTAGTGTGGCAGTGTCAAGATGTACTTCTAGGCACTTGAGACCCGCTCTGGCTGAATGGTTGGTAACCCTTCGTGTGGATGCATCGGGGAACGTAGAGTTGTCGAAACTGGAGATGATTGGCTGTGCGAAGGCTCAGAATTGTCTTGTTGAAGATTTGCGGCAACACCGTTGTGGCTGACACAAGTAGAAGTCTGATTAATAGATAATTGATCACGTATAACTAGTTGTGCAGCAACAAGAAGATTGTCATTACTAAAGCCCACGTTGACACGATGACACAGCGTGATTAACACAAGTCCGTAAGTCGTCGTTTGTAAACAGTCAAGTAGATAGAGCGACAGCAATCACACGTAGCGCGCAGAGTAGAAATATTAATTGTGTCATGTTGCATGGTAAATGCATCTTGCTTACATAATTGTCCACGCCATTGGTTAACGGTAAATTTCACTTGTTTTAATAGGTACCGCGTAATGAGATTAAAATTTCATTTAAGTGTAAACGCCCCAGCTGTAATTAACTGCCGAGCGATGTTACAAATAGTTAAAGCCGTAGATGATGAGAGTCAGTTACTGTGGGTTGCCCTTATCGCGATCGGAATTGAGCTCTCAGTAAAATGGCAAGAACGTTTATTAGTTTTGCAGTATCTAAAAATACTCCTAGGCACTTAAGGTCAGCTCCGGCTGACTGTATAGTGTTCTTTTGCGTAGGTGCACCCAGATTAGTAGAGTTGTCGAAACCAGAGGTGAATTTCTCTGTGACGGCTTATAATTGTCTTGTTAAAGATCTGCGGCTACACAGTGGCGGCTGGCAAACGTAGAAGCCCGATTAGATGATAATCAATTCGTATGCCTAGTTTTACAGCAACAAGAAAATAGGCGTGACTAAAAATAACTACGTGTGAAGCAAGTCCAGAAGTCAGTATGACAGAAGACAGCAGGTTTTTGACTTGAAATTGACTGGCGCGCGGTTTGACATGGCTCCAATTTTGTCGCATTCCGATATGGAAAAAATTGTTATGGATCTTCAGAACTCCATGGAATTGATGAAGAATGAAATGTCCATATTGAAGAATGATTCAATTGTGAATGCAAAAAAATTGGAGCAAGTGGTGAAAAATAATGAAACTTTAAGTGCGCGTATAGTTGATCTAGTTGAACAGAATGAGACATTACTTGTGAAGTTAGACAAGTTACAGACTGATGTTCAACCATGGATTGAATTGGCCGATTTAACTGTGGAAGGTGATATGCTAGTTAAAGATAAATCATCTGGTGAAGAAATGCTAAATATATTAGCAAACGAAGTTTCAGCACGTAATAGCAAACAGGATCAATTAGTTTTATTTAATCTAGATGAAGATGCCGATGTGAAAGACGTCGAGAAATTAAATACTTTAATAAAAGAAGAAACGCATGCAGCTATTACTAAATGCTATAGGGTGGGGAAACGAGCTGATCGTCCAAGGCCTGTAATTGTAAAATTATCAAAAAGGCCAACAAATATGCAATTAGAATCTATCAATAAAAAGAAAGAGGAGAATTTGAGCTTTCACAGCATATTTATTGGACGGGACAAAACGTTCCTCCAACGGAAATTGGCAAAAGTAAAAAAGTTAAAGAACAATCAGGAACGGAAACCGCCAATGTCTGATGAAGCTGTTAAACGGAATCAATCGAGTGAGACTGCAACATCAAAAAACGATGTATCGTTATTAACTGTTGTGGACAGAGGGGGAAAGGAAGTATGGCCTCGAGGCCCGTGAAAAGAATAGTAAAGAAGCCATCAAGGTTGAATCAGTAAAAGTCGACACTTGTTTAGATAAGTCGCTATCTACATTTACTCTATTTTATGCTAACTCTCGAAGTGTTAAAAATAAGAACTTTTTACTGTGTAATTTTATAATAAGTAACGATTTCGATTTTATAATATTATCCGAAACTTGGCTTAACAAGGATATTAAAAACCATGAATTTGATATTCCTCACTATTCTTTATTCAGAAAGGACAGATCGCTGGATAAAAGAGGTGGAGGAGTACTCATTTATTGTAAATCTGTATTTAAGGCGAAAATTTTACATACTAGTGATGATAATGCTATCATTGATTTCTTATCTATACAATTTGATAATCTGATCTTAACAGCGGTTTACAGACCGCCGTATGCTACTTTATTTGATGATCAAACATTTACCAATTCTTTTCAATCTATCTTTGACTGCCATGGCTATAATGTAGTGGTAGGTGACTTTAATAAGTTACAGGACTGTGAATTATCCAATTTTTTTTCTAACCATGATCTCAAGCAGATTATAAATGAATCAACTAGAGGTTCGCAATGCTTAGATCATGTATATTTAGAAATTGAAATGGTGAAATCGCACAGTAATTAAGTTGTCAATTATTTCAAAGAATTGGACCATAAACAAATTATTTTAAAATGGAAATTCTTGAGTGGCATAACACAGAAACTAAGTTATGAAAATGCACACGTGCACTGTTCCAGAATAAACTGGAATTTCTTTAGAGAATTAAGCATACTGATTGATTATGAGAGTTTTTGTTTCTTGAATACTGATGAATTTGTTTCTTCTGTTTCATCGTTATTATCTGTTTTATTTCAGGCATCTACGTTTACGGACATTATACCGAAACGGATTAATAGGAAATTGTGTAAACTAAGAATTAAACGAGATAATATAATAAAGTGTAGTCTTATTAATAGTATTAAACAAATGAGGTTAGATTCCATTGATAACGAAATTAATTCATCACTGCTAATAATTCGTCAAAGATCAGAACGAATTATTTTGGCCAAAATGAAGAGTAATCCTCGATTAGGATTTAAACTCCTCACAGATTACAGTAAATACAAGGAAAAGTTAAAGCTTATACTACCTGTGGATAAAACTGAGTCTGGATTTCTCTGTGAATTGGAGGAAGTATTTGTCAATTTGATATGCAATCCACAGAATGAGAAAACTTTTATAGAACTATCAGATCCTTTGGGAGGCCAGGAACCAGGACTTGTTATTGACAGTGATGAATTGATAAAATTGATGTTAAAAATCAAATCAAAAAAACAAAAAGATCACCTTGGTATTTCGATTGATAATCTAATTCAATTACCCTTAACATTTAGGAATGCACTCTGCAATTTTATAAATAGAATTTTGAATGATGGGAAATTACCAATTGATATATTAACGATTGTAGCTAAGCCGTTGCCAAAAGTTAGTAAACCAACGTGCGCCAGTGATTATAGATTAATCTCTATTATCCCTTCGTTTTTGAAGATAATAGAACGATTGATACTAGATCATTTAGAACGTATGTTACCGGCTGATTTTGACTTATGTCAACATGGCTTTACGAAAGGTAGATCGACAACTACTAATATGCTTTCCATGTGGAAACATGTAATCACATTAGACGAGAATAAGTTAGATGCATTAATTGTATTTATAGATATCTCAAAAGCTTTTGACTCTATATCTTTTGATGCTATTTTGAATGCGATTAGTTTGTTGAATATTGAACCGAATATTTTTAGATTACTTAAATACTATCTATATAATCGAAGAATGAGTATTCAAGTAAACGATTTGATATCAAAATCAAAACGAGTAACGAGTGGAGTTCCACAGGGATCAAGCTTGGGGCCAATTTTATTTAAAATTGTATTAGCAAATTTGGAAACTAAGATCCTTAACGGTCGAGTTTGCAAATTCGCTGATGATTTAAAAATAATCTTCCCAATTGATCCAAAGAATGTCGAATTCTCCAAAAATAATGTGACTTTAGATTTGTATGATTTGAGTAAATATTTGTTTACACTAGGGCTGAGAATAAACAATAAAAAGACGAAAGCTTTAAAAATAGGGAACAGAACAAACTTTCATTATGTTTATTTTTATGATGCTGTTATTAATGATGTGTTTGAGATTAAACTTATGCAAGAAATTAAGGATTTAGGCATAACTATTCAATGTACAGCTTCTGCTGAGAGACATATTGAAAGTATAGTAGGCAGTGCCAAGAAAAGATGGGCACTAATAAATCGAAATATTTTATCAAATGATATAAAACTTCAAATGTATATAATATGGATTAGACCGGTACTAGAATATGCTGTCGCTACCTGGAATCCATTAAAAAAGGGTTTGTCTAATAAGATAGAAGCTGTACAAAGAAAAGTTGTGAAACATATTAGTCCTATTTCTTGCACTATATACGCCTCTAGATTACAGTTTGCGTCATTGCAATCTCTGTGGTTTCGGAGGATGTGTTATTGTATAAAAGTTTTCCATCTGAACCAGTGGACTGGTGCCTATATGACTCCCATAAGAAAGAGTCATGAAATTGGAACTAGATCTGGATATATGGCAATATCTCCTCCTTTTGTGGGGAATGTAGCGAGCAAGTTATTCTCTTTCTCAAAAATCTACAAAATTTATAACCAATTGCCGAAGGGGCTTAGAGAAATGCCTCCATCAAAGATGTCTATTAAAACTTTATCTACTGAACTTGAAAAAGTCTGCAATCCTGCTGATATCTTTTATTTTTTTGATTATGATAATACTTTCTCATGGTTGAATAAAAGACAAGGATAATTGTTATCGGAAACAGATTTTATTGAGATTTTTATTTCCAAGTTTTGTATTATTATAATTGAAATGTTATGCACTATATCTTCAAATTAGTTAACATTACATACAATCAATTGCTAGTCATGGTTCTCAATTTTTGCATAATGTTACACTCGAATTATACCTTAATTGTTCCTAATTTGATGATGTATATATTATTCTTTTCAGTCGAACTTTCTGATATTGATATATTGTATTGTACAACTAGTGAGATATACCTATCTACATGAGATTAATTGCACAATTATTGTGATGTGATAATTATTTTAATATATATTGTACAATTTCCAATTTTATTATTTGATGGAATATGTGTGGTTTGAATCCAAATAAAGATATTCTATATTCTATATTCTATATTGCGCGGCAGAAACAAAATGTGACTACTGACTAGCATGGTAAATGTACTGTGTTTATATACTTTTGAAAGCGAAAGCTCGCAAGGCATTGTTTAACGGCAAATTGGCTTGTTTTAATTGCTGCCGCGTAACATAAATTTGAATTTCATTTACGCAATATGTCGGCGAATTGTTCCTGAGCCGTTACATTACTTTCCTCTCTAAACAAAAGAAAAAAAATCCTCTCGGCGAGGCTTGATAAGAAATACAGAGCAGAGTTTGAACCAAGTTAGGCAACTGGTTATTATTCTTCCCATAGCTCTAAAAATATACCGTAAATGCTTGGCTGAAGTATGTTTGTTGGTTGCTGCAACAATGAAATGATGCCAAATAACCAATAAGAATTGCTACACAAATTGTTAGCTGTAGTGGCCGGTCATACCGCGTGAGGTAAAATAGAGCAGTGAAAGATTTGGGAGCCGCAGCCTGATGATTTCAAGGTAGATAGCCACTAAAGTTGAAACCTGGGCAGCCTGGATTGCTGTCAATGTATTTGAACACGACCAAAGGAGAGAATGTGCTCGACATTGTGGTCATGACATTCGTAGAGTGGTCACAGTGCAACTGCTGAAGCTGAGATATAAACTGAAAGTGGCCTGTACCATGATATCAAGCCGATAACTAATTAGTGTTGCTACACAAGGCTTAGCTCTAAGTAGGTGGTCATACCAATATAGGCAGTGTGAGCTCAGGTGTGAGCCATACGTTACAATGTAAAATATATACATGAAAATCAAAGGATATCGACAAACAATGTACCCAAAATTTGCCGCAGAGATGACATAATACCAAAGAACTGATCAAAAATGCTACACAATTGTCAGCTAAGAACAGCTGTTTATACCACGCGGACAAGTGAGTGTGAGAAGAAAAATGAATCTTGTGGATTCTTAGAGGTCACGTTGCGTGACATAGAGCGCAAGTGGTGCGTCTAAAGATAAAAATTTGATACGTAAAATAAAACAAAATCAATTTAAAAAAAATATCATTTATGCGTTATGCAAAGCAATCTATTGCTAGGTTGAGATTGTAGGCCGGTAGAACCTGGGATGTGTGTAAAGATTGTAGGCAGATGCCTACACAAAGGATAAAGTTGTCTTGAAAGGCCGGGAAGGAACTTGCGATAGTAGTTTAGGACTCCCAAAATTTTCTGCAACGCGCTAACAATCTTCGGTGACTTGATATTCCTGATTAAATTCGCCTTTGACGGCAAAGGTGGAATAGCTTGTGGCGTGATACGATTCCGTAGCAAGTCCACTGATGTAGTTGCAATATGCACCTTTTCACAGCTGATCTTTAGTCTGTGGTTGGATAAATGTAAGAGGAAATTTTGTAAATGCTTGGCATGAGATTCTAAATTTGGATTGAATACCATTATGTCATTGAGATATGACACACAGTAAGCAGCGTCATAGCAAAGAATGTTTTCCATATATCTTTGAAATGACTGTATAAGTCAAAAAGGCATGTAAAGATATTTGGAAAGGCCAAATGGAGTGATGACCGCAGTCTTTTCAATATGTTCTGTGCACCACCGGGATGTGATGGCAGTCTTGTCTGTGGTCAATCACTAAGAATAAATTGCTGCCGTTGTGTTTTTCTAGTAAGGTGTTAATATTGGGAACAGGATATGTATCAGATTTTGCCACTGAATTTAACGTGCAGTATTCTTCGCAGGCTCTGTAAGATCCGTTTGATTTGGAGACAAAGTGCAGTTGTGACGCCCATGAATGTTTCGACGGTTTGATGATTCCCTCTTCCAACAGCCTTGAAAATTCATCTTGGGCAACTTTCAGTTTAGCAGGGGACCAGTGATCACTTCTTGAATGCTGTAGGTTCTCCTTCTGTGACGATATGGTGCATCTTGTTGGAGACTTGCAGTTATGACTTACGGAGATCGAAAAGCGACTAGCGTTCTCAAAGTACTGCTGATATCTCTACTGAATTATGGACTGGGTGTGGCTGAATGACCTGTAACTCCAAACCCTCAAAGGCAAGTGTCCAAAAACTTTGCTTATGTCCGGTGGATTGGTCGACGATCTTTTGATTGGAAAGATCAATAATGAGCCGATATTTCAACAGGAAATCAAGGCATATTATATTGTGTGAAGTTGTGATTAAATTCACGCCTTAAATCTATGTTGAGTGTGCGATACCGAAAACCATAAGCAGGTATGGGCTCACCTGTAGCTGTTGCAAGTAAAACGCCTAAAGTCATCTCGACCATGGAATCATCCTTGAGAACTGAAACTGCTGTACCTGTGTCTACGACGAATTCTTCGCCAGTTCTAAAATCGAGAAGTGATAGATGTTCCTTGGGTTGATAAGCCGGCTCAAACAAACAAGTAGACTGGTCATCACGAATGATATTGTTAGTTTTGCTATCTATGTGGCATATTCGGCGTGGACAAAAAGCGTCAATGAGAACATCAGATTGTAAGAGATTGCTTCCCAGTGGCGCAGTTTATGCCATTGATGCGCAGAAAATACGGTTTTCTACTTTCTGCGCCATAGGTTTCCCGATACTGATGCTCCACTGCGCCTGTTTTCTGAGGACTGGCCTGTCAACTGTGAAAATTGGCACTCATTCAGGAATTCATCCGAAAGGCGGAGACAGACTTGATAGGAATAAAACATCTTCTGGTGATTATAGCACCAGTTCTTTGGGGCATTGTTATTAAAAGGTTGAGGGATCTAGATCGCCGCCTACTGTTATTTTTTGTTTTCGTTGGGAATATCGGTCGTGCGCTCACTTGATTCAGCTCAGATTTCCCTATCGCTAATCCTTAGCTTCATAATCAGAAATATTGGTTATATACAAACATTTCTGCAGTTACCTTAAAATTACGATGGGGCCAAGATTTTGCATGTCTAACTGCGTTTAATTATTTATTATCTGCTCTATTTCCATGAGACCTAGCGTAAATTCCACTTCTTCTTGGAGGCCCAAAATAGGATTGGGTAATCTCCTAATCGCCTCCAAGCTTTGGATAAACCCTTCCCTACAATTCTGAATGAAGTTTTGCGAAAGACTGATAATTTTTGATAACTGTCATAATATGGAAACAGGAAAAAACCCAAAATCTACACGCATAAAGAATAATTCACAGTCTCCGTCCCATCTAAAATTGAATTTGACATTCTAATAATCTTATGGGATCTTAAAAGCATAAATTTATATAAATATAAATATAAATATAAATATAAGTATATATATGTATATATATAGGCAAAATAAAACGCATAAAGCGACGTAAAATTTTAAAGAATTCATACCCTATAAATATAAAAGAAAATAATAATTAAGCGCTTAACAAAATTTATTTTCACAGTTTCAGACAAACGAAAAATGTGAGGTAACCGTTTTGAGCAATATAACCACAGAAAACTTACAAAACATGCTTCCACAATTTGGCAAAATTGTACATTGTAGGGAAAAGTTTTGAACAAATTACCGACAGAAAGCTCCTCAAAAAAATCTGCTTCACAAAGGTGATGAAATCCGTAAAGACCTTGACTATTAAATATGCACATACACTGTGAAGAACAGGGTGGTTTGGTGTGGTTCCTAAAGATAATAAAAGAAGAAAAGGTAGCTTCATTTAAAATTTTGCGAGAAGATTTGTAATATCAAAGAAAACAGTACTGTTTACCTGATTTTCGGATTGCGTACCGAAATATTTGAATCCACTGTCATCATGATTTTTGCAGATATTTCGGGCTCCAATTACGGAACCCTTTTTCAATGCCAAACACATCACACACTTAGTTGACAATCAATATGTCAAGTGGAAATATTAATTTAAACCGCCTCATTTATACTTGATTTTAGATCTCTTAAGCATAACGTTTTTTTATAAAAATGTTAGGAAAGTGTATGTTAAATTGGTTTGTGTATGTGTCTACATGTATACACTCTTCGCAATGAGATTACAGTGATATAATGACAATTAATGACAACTCACTAGATAAGCGTACGTCATGCTGTGTGTATGTGTTCTCGTTTGTTTTGAATTGAGGAGTAATCAGTTAATGCAAGTCTACACTCATCCCAGTGAAATTACAGCGATTTGGCAACATCTGAATATTCACTGGATAAGCGTGTTTGTGTGTATATGCGTGAGCGTTTACTTAAAACTGAGAGCTAATCTGTTACATATAATTACAGGCACGTGTAACGGTCATACAAGTAAAACTAAAATGATAACTGTCATTTCCTAGCTGCACACGTCAGACCTATTTTACACTTACTTTTCTAAATGAAGTAATTACGAGTGGCATTTCAGTGAGGAGGGGGAATTACACTATTAATAGAGTAAATAATTAATAGGTAGTAAAATTAAATTAGAAACGGATAAAGTGTTTCAATAGGGTAGAAAGTTAAATTAAACGGTACGTAAAATAAATTAAAAATTGCCTGATAAAGAAGATACTAGTAATAGTGCAAAGAAAATAAAATAAAAATAAACCTTGTCATCATGTATAGATAAATGTATGTTAAAGGCGCTACACTAACAACAAGTAATCAAGGATGAAATAATCAAAATAAATTAGGCGATATTGAATTAATCAATCTCCACTTCTGTAAGTTAATATCAGTCCAGTGTTCTTATTCTTTTACTTGAGCGAGTTTCTGATTCTGATTCTGATTCTTGCAATCTTCGTTTTCTACCATTATTTAGTGCTGTATTCCAAATAGGACCTAGTGATTTTTCTACGGCTGTTTCATTCATTATGTCATTTCTCGATTTAATTTCGATGGATTCTCTAATCAGTCTAGTCGATCTGCTACGGCTACAAATTGATATACGTCTGCACCCATCCCAATTAATTGTGTGTCCTGTCTCTACTGTATGGCGTGCAAGATCTGATCTATTAACATGGGCATACTTGCATGCGGTTTTATGTTCCCCTCTTCTAACCTTAATTGGGCGCATGGTTTCACCCACATACATCAAGTTACAGTCGTTACATGGAATTTCATATACTCCTGATGTGTCTAGCGGTTCTATTTTTTCCTTTTGGTTGGGAAGTATAATACCTAGTGTAAGGGTCTGTTTTAAAATAGTACGTATATTGTATTTTGATGCTACCATTTTTATTTTCCTACTTAGTTTAGAGTCAGGTATAACCATTACCCTCCGGTCATCTTTTAATTTATTTGACTTCACGTACTTCCAGTCATGATTAAATTTACTTATAACGCTCATTATAGTTGCTTCAATTAACTTTAGAGGATACCCATTAGCACTGAATATTTCTCGCAGTCTCCCTAATTCAATCTCTCTATGTTTATTATCTGTTAATCTTAAGCTTCTTATTATCATCGATTTTAAGATACCGATTTTCATTCTATATGGATGATTTGAATCGAAATTAAGAAGGATACCTGAGTAAGTATCCTTCCTATAAACATCCCGTTCTAGTTTTGTACCATTTCTAATTAACTTGACATCCAGAAATGGTAATTCGCCACATGATTCATTTTCAATTGTAAATTTAAGCTCGCTCACCTGATTTGCTATGTTTAAGAAATTTATCAGATGATCCTCCCCGTGATTCCAAATAACTAATATATCATCCAAATATCGTACATACAATTTAGGATTTAGGGGCGTTATATCTAAGAGAGTCTTCTCCATGTAATGCATGAAGATATTAGCTATTGGAACCGATAGTGGTTGCCCCATTGGAACACCTCTAATCTGCTTATAAAATGCATTCCTAAATTTAAAATAAGTTGAGGACATACATACGTACATCATCTCCATGACGTGTCTAATCGTCATTTTGCTTCCTTCCAATATTACTGGATGATCAACAAGGAAACGCTGAAAATAGTCTAGTGCTTTAGGTACTGGTATATTGGTGTACATTGACACCACATCTAAACTCGCCAATCTATCGTTTTCATTAAGTTCACATTTATCTACAATCTCAACCAAATGGTATGAATTCATCAAAGTATTGTCTAAGAAGTACGAATATTTCTTTATTCTATTACATAGAAACTTAGACATTTTATATGTTGGAGAGTGTTGGACATTAACAATAATTCTTAAAGGGTTGTCTGGTTTATGTATCTTTACTAAACCGTACACTCTAGGAGCGACTGTATCTCTTTGTATGAGAGCGTTACCATGCGCTTGATCTAATTCTCCTTCAGCAATCATATTATTGACCAATAATTTAACTTCTCCTTGTAGCTTATCCGTAGGATCTTTATTAATTTTAGTGTATACCTCTATATTGTCTAGTTGTTCATACATTTTATCATTATAGTCAGATTGATTCATCAGAACCGTCGCTCCTCCTTTGTCTGCTTTCAAACATATCACACTGTTTGCTATTAACTCTTTCCTGAGACTTTTTATTTCATAATTTGGTTTATATTTTTCCTCTGTGTACGTTAGCACAGCTGCGGCTACGTCTAATTCAAACCTAACTTTATCCTTGTCTGAAAGGAATTGTGCTATTTTAACAGCCTCAGTAATTATCTCATTTTTTGGTGATTTCTCAATTTGGATAGCTGTATTCAGACCACGATTAAGCATTTCCAGCTGTTTCTCATTAAGATTTATTTTAGAGAGGTTTACCACTCGATTAGTTACAACAGGACACGTCCTAACTGTGGTCTGTCTATAGATACCCAAATTTCCTAACTTTCTATCATGCCTAATGTGAACCTTTTTTATCTCCTTATTACGTGCGCCATCAGTAAAATCCTCTATACATTTAAAGTCATCCGCGTGCAAGAAGGAAAGTAACATAGGTCTTATTTTAGTTTTCTCTCTAATTAGTTCATATTTGCGTATCTCTAAATCGCTAATTAATGTATTCATTATGTTCAAAGTCAGTTCATGTTTAAGAGATCTACCTTTATCATTTAAATGAAATGGCAATTTAAATTTAAAACATTTAGGAATTACACAATGTTTTAAACATATTTTAATGAAACGAATATTTTCCACTTGCCTTACTAATTGTTTTTTTATGTGATGATAGCGATTTTGCAACTTCACTGTTGTAGCACCGTATTTAGTACCTAAATAAGATTTAAAAGAAACATGTTGCGCGACAGGAAATAAACAATTTACCTGATTTTCGGATTGCGTACCGAAATATTTGAATCCACTGTCATCATGATTTTTGCAGATTACCAAATAATAAACAAGCCGTAGATAATGGTAGATAGTTACTGTGGGTGGCCCTCATCAGGGCCGGAATTGCGTTCTCCGGCAAATGCCGGGAACTTTAGTAGTGTGGCAGTGTCAAGATGTACTTCTAGGCACTTGAGACCCGCTCTGGCTGAATGGTTGGTGAACCTTCGTGTGGATGCATCGGGGAACGTAGAGTTGTCGAAACTGGAGATGATTGGCTGTGCGAAGGCTCAGAATTGTCTTGTTGAAGATTTGCGGCAACACCGTTGTGGCTGACACAAGTAGAAGTCTGATTAATAGATAATTGATCACGTATAACTAGTTGTGCAGCAACAAGAAGATTGTCATTACTAAAGCCCACGTTGACACGATGACACAGCGTGATTAACACAAGTCCGTAAGTCGTCGTTTGTAAACAGTCAAGTAGATAGAGCGACAGCAATCACACGTAGCGCGCAGAGTAGAAATATTAATTGTGTCATGTTGCATGGTAAATGCATCTTGCTTACATAATTGTCCACGCCATTGGTTAACGGTAAATTTCGCTTGTTTTAATTGGTACCGCGTAATGAGATTAAAATTTCATTTAAGTGTAAACGCCCCAGCTGTAATTAACTGCCGAGCGATGTTACAAATAGTTAAAGCCGTAGATGATGAGAGTCAGTTACTGTGGGTTGCCCTTATCGCGATCGGAATTGAGCCCTCAGTAAAATGGCAAGAACGTTTATAACTTTTGCAGTATCTAAAAATACTCCTAGGCACTTAAGGCCAGCTACGGCTGACTGTATAGTGTTCTTTTGCGTAGGTGCACCCAGATTAGTAGAGTTGTCGAAACCAGAGGTGAATTTCTCTGTGACAGCTCATAATTGTCTTGTTAAAGATCTGCGGCTACACAGTGGCGGCTGGCAAACGTAGAAGCCCGATTAATTGATATTCAATTCGTATGACTAGTTTTACAGCAACAAGAAAATAGGCGTGACTAAAAATAACTACGTGTGAAGCAAGTCCAGAAGTCAGTATGACAGAAGACAGCAGGTTTTTGACTTGAAATTGACTGGCGCGCGGTTTGACATGGCTCCGATTTTGTCGCATTCCGATATGGAAAAAATTGTTATGGATCTTCAGAACTCCATGGAATTGATGAAGAATGAAATGTCCATATTGAAGAATGATTCAATTGTGAATGCAAAAAAATTGGAGCAAGTGGTGAAAAATAATGAAACTTTAAGTGCGCGTATAGTTGAACTAGTTGAACAGAATGAGACATTACTTGTGAAGTTAGACAAGTTACAGACTGATGTTCAACCATGGATTGAATTGGCCGATTTAACTGTGGAAGGTGATATGCTAGTTAAAGATAAATCATCTGGTGAAGAAATGCTAAATATATTAGCAAACGAAGTTTCAGCACGTAATAGCAAACAGGATCAATTAGTTTTATTTAATCTAGATGAAAATGCCGATGTGAAAGACGTCGAGAAATTAAATACTTTAATAAAAGAAGAAACGCATGCAGCTATTACTAAATGCTATAGGGTGGGGAAACGAGCTGATCGTCCAAGGCCTGTAATTGTAAAATTATCAAAAAGGCCAACAAATATGCAATTAGAATCTATCAATAAAAAGAAAGAGGAGAATTTGAGCTTTCACAGCATATTTATTGGACGGGACAAAACGTTCCTCCAACGGAAATTGGCAAAAGTAAAAAAGTTAAAGAACAATCAGGAACGGAAACCGCCAATGTCTGATGAAGCTGTTAAACGGAATCAATCGAGTGAGACTGCAACATCAAAAAACGATGTATCGTTATTAACTGTTGTGGACAGAGGGGGAAAGGAAGTATGGCCTCGAGGCCCGTGAAAAGAATAGTAAAGAAGCCATCAAGGTTGAATCAGTAAAAGTCGACACTTGTTTAGATAAGTCGCTTTCTACATTTACTCTATTTTATGCTAACTCTCGAAGTGTTAAAAATAAGAACTTTTTACTGTGTAATTTTATAATAAGTAACGATTTCGATTTTATAATATTATCCGAAACCTGGCTTAACAAGGATATTAAAAACCATGAATTTGATATTCCTCACTATTCTTTATTCAGAAAGGACAGATCGCTGGATAAAAGAGGTGGAGGAGTACTCATTTATTGTAAATCTGTATTTAAGGCGAAAATTTTACATACTAGTGATGATAATGCTATCATTGATTTCTTATCTATACAATTTGATAATCTGATCTTAACAGCGGTTTACAGACCGCCGTATGCTACTTTATTTGATGATCAAACATTTACCAATTCTTTTCAATCTATCTTTGACTGCCATGGCTATAATGTAGTGGTAGGTGACTTTAATAAGTTACAGGACTGTGAATTATCCAATTTTTTTTCTAACCATGATCTCAAGCAGATTATAAATGAATCAACTAGAGGTTCGCAATGCTTAGATCATGTATATTTAGAAATTGAAATGGTGAAATCGCACAGTTATGATGTTGTCAATTATTTCAAAGAATTGGACCATAAACAAATTATTTTACAATGGAAATTCTTGAGTGGCATAACACAGAAACTAAGTTATGAAAATGCACACGTGCACTGTTCCAGAATCAACTGGAATTTCTTTAGAGAATTAAGCATACTGATTGATTATGAGAGTTTTTGTTTCTTGAATACTGATGAATTTGTTTCTTCTGTTTCATCGTTATTATCTGTTTTATTTCAGGCATCTACGTTTACGGACATTATACCGAAACGGATTAATAGGAAATTGTGTAAACTAAGAATTAAACGAGATAATATAATAAAGTGTAGTCTTATTAATAGTATTAAACAAATGAGGTTAGATTCCATTGATAACGAAATTAATTCATCACTGCTAATAATTCGTCAAAGATCAGAACGAATTATTTTGGCCAAAATGAAGAGTAATCCTCGATTAGGATTTAAACTCCTCACAGATTACAGTAAATACAAGGAAAAGTTAAAGCTTATACTACCTGTGGATAAAACTGAGTCTGGATTTCTCTGTGAATTGGAGGAAGTATTTGTCAATTTGATATGCAATCCACAGAATGAGAGAAACTTTTATAGAACTATCAGATCCTTTGGGAGGCCAGGAACCAGGACTTGTTATTGACAGTGATGAATTGATAAAATTGATGTTAAAAATCAAATCAAAAAAACAAAAAGATCACCTTGGTATTTCGATTGATAATCTGATTCAATTACCCTTAACATTTAGGAATGCACTCTGCAACTTTATAAATAGAATTTTGAAGGATGGGAAATTACCAATCGATATATTAACGATTGTAGCTAAGCCGTTGCCAAAAGTTAGTAAGCCAACGTGCGCCAGTGATTATAGATTAATCTCTATTATCCCTTCGTTTTTGAAGATAATAGAACGATTGATACTAGATCATTTAGAACGTATGTTACCGGCTGATTTTGACTTATGTCAACATGGCTTTACGAAAGGTAGATCGACAACTACTAATATGCTTTCCATGTGGAAACATGTAATCACATTAGACGAGAATAAGTTAGATGCATTAATTGTATTTATAGATATCTCAAAAGCTTTTGACTCTATATCTTTTGATGCTATTTTGAATGCGATTAGTTTGTTGAATATTGATCCGAATATTTTTAGATTACTTAAATACTATCTATATAATCGACGAATGAGTATTCAAGTAAACGATTTGATATCAAAATCAAAACGAGTAACGAGTGGAGTTCCACAGGGATCAAGCTTGGGGCCAATTTTATTTAAAATTGTATTAGCAAATTTGGAAACTAAGATCCTTAACGGTCGAGTTTGCAAATTCGCTGATGATTTAAAAATAATCTTCCCAATTGATCCAAAGAATGTCGAATTCTCCAAAAATAATGTGACTTTAGATTTGTATGATTTGAGTAAATATTTGTTTACACTAGGGCTGAGAATAAACAATAAAAAGACGAAAGCTTTAAAAATAGGGAACAGAACAAACTTTCATTATGTTTATTTTCATGATGCTGTTATTAATGATGTGTTTGAGATTAAACTTATGCAAGAAATTAAGGATTTAGGCATAACTATTCAATGTACAGCTTCTGCTGAGAGACATATTGAAAGTATAGTAGGCAGTGCCAAGAAAAGATGGGCACTAATAAATCGAAATATTTTATCAAATGATATAAAACTTCAAATGTATATAATATGGATTAGACCGGTACTAGAATATGCTGTCGCTACCTGGAATCCATTAAAAAAGGGTTTGTCTAATAAGATAGAAGCTGTACAAAGAAAAGTTGTGAAACATATTAGTCCTATTTCTTGCACTATATACGCCTCTAGATTACAGTTTGCGTCATTGCAATCTCTGTGGTTTCGGAGGATGTGTTATTGTATAAAAGTTTTCCATCTGAACCAGTGGACTGGTGCCTATATGACTCCGATAAGAAAGAGTCATGAAATTGGAACTAGATCTGGACATATGGCAATATCTCCTCCTTTTGTGGGGAATGTAGCGAGCAAGTTATTCTCTTTCTCGAAAATCTACAAAATTTATAACCAATTGCCGAAGGGGCTTAGAGAAATGCCTCCATCTAAGATGTCTATTAAAACTTTATCTACTGAACTTGAAAAAGTCTGCAATCCTGCTGATATCTTTTATTTTTTTGATTATGATAATACTTTCTCATGGTTGAATAAAAGACAAGGATAATTGTTATCGGAAACAGATTTTATTGAGATTTTTATTTCCAAGTTTTGTATTATTATAATTGAAATGTTATGCACTATATCTTCAAATTAGTTAACATTACATACAATCAATTGCTAGTCATGGTTCTCAATTTTTGCATAATGTTACACTCGAATTATACCTTAATTGTTCCTAATTTGATGATGTATATATTATTCTTTTCAGTCGAACTTTCTGATATTGATATATTGTATTGTACAACTAGTGAGATATACCTATCTACATGAGATTAATTGCACAATTATTGTGATGTGATAATTATTTTAATATATATTGTACAATTTCCAATTTTATTATTTGATGGAATATGTGTGGTTTGAATCCAAATAAAGATATTCTATTCTATTCTATTATTCTATATATATGTAAGTTGATGTTCTGTTCCTTGGGTGGACTCTGGTTGTGGTTCCTGCTGTTGTTATCACGAGTGGACACTTGGTTGAAGTTCTGCATTAATTGGCTCGTCTTGCTGGTTGAAGAGTAACACGGTGAGTCACGAATGTTGCCAATTGTTGGTGAAACAAATCAATATCCAGCGTAGTTATTGACAGCCGACAGCACGCACATGTGTAACACGAGGCAGAACGCAGATACGACCAACTGACTTGCATGGTAAATGTACTGTGCTTAAATAGCATGCAATACGTTACTTGCAACTATTGCGTAAAGCGTGGCAAGGCGTGGTTTAACGGCAAATTGGCTTGTTTCTCATTGGTGCCGCGTAAATTAAATTTGAATTTCATTTACGCAATATGTCGGCGAATTGTTCTTGAGCCGTTACATCACTTTCCTCTCTGAAAAAAAAGAAAAAAATTCCTCTCGGCGAGGCTTGATAAGAAATGTAGGGCAGAGTTCGAACCAAGTTAGGCAACTGGTTATTATTCTTCCAATAGCTCAAAAAATGTACCGTAAATGCTGGGCTGAAGTATGCTTGTTGGTTGCTTCAACAATGATATGATGCCAGGTAACCACTAGGAATTGCTACACAAATTGTTAGCTGTAGTGGCCGGTCATACCGCGTGAGGCAAAATAGAGCAGTGTAAGATTTGGGAGCCGCAGCGTGATGATTTCAAGGTGGATTGCTACTGAGTTTGCCAGGTTTAAGTTAAACCTGGGCAGGCTGGATCGCTGTCAATGTATTTGTACACGACCAAAGGAGCTAGAATGTGCTCGACGTTGTGGTCATGACATTCGTAGAGTGGTCTCTGTGCAACTGCTGAAGCTGAGATATGCACTGAAAGTGGCCTGTACCATGATATGAAGCCGATCACTACTTAGTGTTGCTACACGAAGGCGTTAGCTCTAAGTAGGTGGTCATACCAATATAGGCAGTGTGATGCTCAGGTGTGAGCCATACGTTACAATGTAAAATATATACATGAAAATCAAAGGATATCGACAAACAATGTACCCGAAAATTGCCTCAGAGATGGCATAATACCAAAGAACTGTTCAAAAATGCTACACAATTGTTAGCTAAGAACAGCTGTTTATACCACGCGGACAAGTGAGTGTGAGAAGAAAAATGAATCTTGTGGATTCTTAGAGGTCACGTTGCGTGACATAGAGCGCAAGTGGTGCGTCTAAAGATAAAAATTTGATACGTAAAATAAAACAAAATCAATTTAAAAAAAATATCATTTATGCGTTATGCAAAGCAATCTATTGCTAGGTTGAGATTGTAGGCCGGTAGAACCTGGGATGTGTGTAAAGATTGTAGGCAGATGCCTACACAAAGGATAAAGTTGTCTTGAAAGGCCGGGAAGGAACTTGCGATAGTAGTTTAGGACTCCCAAAATTTTCTGCAACGCGCTAACAATCTTCGGTGACTTGATATTCCTGATTAAATTCGCCTTTGACGGCAAAGGTGGAATAGCTTGTGGCGTGATACGATTCCCTAGCAAGTCCACGGATGTAGTTGCAATATGCACCTTTTCACAGCTGATCTTTAGTCTGTGGTTGGATAAGTGTAAGAGGACATTTTGTAAATGCTTGGCATGAGATTCTAAATTTGGATTGAATACCATTATGTCATTGAGATATGACACACAGTAAGCAGCGTCATAGCAAAGAATGTTTTCCATATATCTTTGAAATGTCTGTATAAGTCCAAAAGGCATGTAAAGATATTTGGAAAGGCCAAATGGAGTGATGACCGCAGTCTTTTCAATATGTTCTGTGCACCACCGGGATGTGATGGCAGTCTTGTCTGTGGTCAATCACTAAGAATAAATTGCTGCCGTTGTGTTTTTCTAGTAAGGTGTTAATATTGGGAACAGGATATGTATCAGATTTTGCCACTGAATTTAACGTGCAGTATTCTTCGCAGGCTCTGTAAGATCCGTTTGATTTGGAGACAAAGTGCAGTTGTGACGCCCATGAATGTTTCGACGGTTTGATGATTCCCTCTTCCAACAGCCTTGAAAATTCATCTTGGGCAACTTTCAGTTTAGCAGGGGACCAGTGATCACTTCTTGAATGCTGTAGGTTCTCCTTCTGTGACGATATGGTGCATCTTGTTGGAGACTTGCAGTTATGACTTACTGAGATCGAAAAGCGACTTGTGTTCTCAAAGTACTGCTGATATCTCTACTGAATTATGGACTGGGTGTGGCTGAATGACCTGTAACTCCAAACCCTCGAAGGCAAGTGTCCAAAAACTTTGCTTATGTCCGGTGGATTGGTCGACGATCTTTTGATTGGAAAGATCAATAATGAGCCGATATTTCAACAGGAAATCAAGGCATATTATATTGTGTGAAGTTGTGATTAAATTCACGCCTTAAATCTATGTTGAGTGTGCGATACCGAAAACCATAAGCAGGTATGGGCTCACCTGTAGCTGTTGCAAGTAAAACGCCTAAAGTCATCTCGACCATGGAATCATCCTTGAGAACTGAAACTGCTGTACCTGTGTCTACGACGAATTCTTCGCCAGTTCTAAAATCGAGAAGTGATAGATGTTCCTTGGGTTGATAAGCCGGCTCAAACAAACAAGTAGACTGGTCATCACGAATGATATTGTTAGTTTTGCTATCTATGTGGCATATTCGGCGTGGACAAAAAGCGTCAATGAGAACATCAGATTGTAAGAGATTGCTTCCCAGTGGCGCAGTTTATGCCATTGATGCGCAGAAAATACGGTTTTCTACTTTCTGCGCCATAGGTTTCCCGATACTGATGCTCCACTGCGCCTGTTTTCTGAGGACTGGCCTGTCAACTGTGAAAATTGACACTCATTCAGGAATTCATCCGAAAGGCGGAGACAGACTTGATAGGAATAAAACATCTTCTGGTGATTATAGCACCAGTTCTTTGGGGCATTGTTATTAAAAGGTTGAGGGATCTAGATCGCCGCCTACTGTTATTTTTTGTTTTCGTTGGGAATATCGGTCGTGCGCTCACTTGATTCAGCTCAGATTTCCCTATCGCTAATCCTTAGCTTCATAATCAGAAATATTGGTTATATACAAACATTTCTGCAGTTACCTTAAAATTACGATGGGGCCAAGATTTTGCATGTCTAACTGCGTTTAATTATTTATTATCTGCTCTATTTCCATGAGACCTAGCGTAAATTCCACTTCTTCTTGGAGGCCCAAAATAGGATTGGGTAATCTCCTAATCGCCTCCAAGCTTTGGATAAACCCTTCCCTACAATTCTGAATGAAGTTTTGCGAAAGACTGATAATTTTTGATAACTGTCATAATATGGAAACAGGAAAAAACCTAAATCTACACGCATAAAGAATAATTCACAGTCTCCGTCCCATCTAAAATTGAATTTGACATTCTAATAATCTTACGGGATCTTAAAAGCATAAATTTATATAAATATAAATATAAATATAAATATAAATATATATATATATATATATAGGCAAAATAAAACGCATAAAGCGACGTAAAATTTTAAAGAATACATACCCTATAAATATAAAAGAAAATAATAATTAAGCGCTTAACAAAATTTGTTTTCACAGTTTCAGACAAACGAAAAATGTGAGGTAACCGTTTTGAGCAATATAACCACAGAAAACTTACAAAACATGCTTCCACAATTTGGCAAAATTGTACATTGTAGGGAAAAGTTTTGAACAAATTACCGACAGAAAGCTCCTCAAAAAAATCTGCTTCACAAAGGTGATGAAATCCGTAAAGACCTTGACTATTAAATATGCACATACACTGTGAAGAACAGGGTGGTTTGGTGTGGTTCCTAAAGATAATAAAAGAAGAAAAGGTAGCTTCATTTAAAATTTTGCGAGAAGATTTGTAATATCAAAGAAAACAGTACTGTTCTCAGGATCCTGCCGGGATCCTCAATTCGTAAACACCCAGGCTGCAAGTAAATGTCGTGCGACATTACCAAATAATAAACAAGCCGTAGATAATGGTAGATAGTTACTTCGGGTGGCCCTCATCAGGGCCGGAATTGCGTTCTCCGGCAAATGCCGGGAACTTTAGTAGTGTGGCAGTGTCAAGATGTACTTCTAGGCACTTGAGACCCGCTCTGGCTGAATGGTTGGTGAACCTTCGTGTGGATGCATCGGGGAACGTAGAGTTGTCGAAACTGGAGATGATTGGCTGTGCGAAGGCTCAGAATTGTCTTGTTGAAGATTTGCGGCAACACCGTTGTGGCTGACACAAGTAGAAGTCTGATTAATAGATAATTGATCACGTATAACTAGTTGTGCAGCAACAAGAAGATTGTCATTACTAAAGCCCACGTTGACACGATGACACAGCGTGATTAACACAAGTCCGTAAGTCGTCGTTTGTAAACAGTCAAGTAGATAGAGCGACAGCAATCACACGTAGCGCGCAGAGTAGAAATATTAATTGTGTCATGTTGCATGGTAAATGCATCTTGCTTACATAATTGTCCACGCCATTGGTTAACGGTAAATTTCATTTGTTTTAATAGGTACCGCGTAATGAGATTAAAATTTCATTTAAGTGTAAACGCCCCAGCTGTAATTAACTGCCGAGCGATGTTACAAATAGTTAAAGCCGTAGATGATGAGAGTCAGTTACTGTGGGTTGCCCTTATCGCGATCGGAATTGAGCTCTCAGTAAAATGGCAAGAACGTTTATTAGTTTTGCAGTATCTAAAAATACTCCTAGGCACTTAAGGTCAGCTCCGGCTGACTGTATAGTGTTCTTTTGCGTAGGTGCACCCAGATTAGTAGAGTTGTCGAAACCAGAGGTGAATTTCTCTGTGACGGCTCATAATTGTCTTGTTAAAGATCTGCGGCTACACAGTGGCGGCTGGCAAACGTAGAAGCCCGATTAATTGATAATCAATTCGTATGACTAGTTTTACAGCAACAAGAAAATAGGCCTGACTAAAAATAACTACGTGTGAAGCAAGTCCAGAAGTCAGTATGACAGAAGAGAGCAGGTACACTTATTGCGCGGCAGAAACAAAATGTGACTACTGACTAGCATGGTAAATGTACTGTGTTTATATACTTTTGAAAGCGAAAGCTCGCAAGGCATTGTTTAACGGCAAATTGGCTTGTTTTAATTGGTGCCGCGTAACATAAATTTGAATTTCATTTACGCAATATGTCGGCGAATTGTTCCTGAGCCGTTACATTACTTTCCTCTCTAAACAAAAGAAAAAAAATCCTCTCGGCGAGGCTTGATAAGAAATACAGAGCAGAGTTTGAACCAAGTTAGGCAACTGGTTATTATTCTTCCAATAGCTCTAAAAATATACCGTAAATGCTTGGCTGAAGTATGTTTGTTGGTTGCTGCAACAATGAAATGATGCCAAATAACCAATAAGAATTGCTACACAAATTGTTAGCTGTAGTGGCCGGTCATACCGCGTGAGGTAAAATAGAGCAGTGAAAGATTTGGGAGCCGCAGCCTGATGATTTCAAGGTAGATAGCCACTAAAGTTGAAACCTGGGCAGCCTGGATTGCTGTCAATGTATTTGAACACGACCAAAGGAGAGAATGTGCTCGACATTGTGGCCATGACATTCGTAGAGTGGTCACAGTGCAACTGCTGAAGCTGAGATATAAACTGAAAGTGGCCTGTACCATGATATCAAGCCGATAACTAATTAGTGTTGCTACACAAGGCTTAGCTCTAAGTAGGTGGTCATACAAATATAGGCAGTGTGAGCTCAGGTGTGAGCCATACGTTACAATGTAAAATATATACATGAAAATCAAAGGATATCGACAAACAATGTACCCAAAATTTGCCGCAGAGATGACATAATACCAAAGAACTGATCAAAAATGCTACACAATTGTCAGCTAAGAACAGCTGTTTATACCACGCGGACAAGTGAGTGTGAGAAGAAAAATGAATCTTGTGGATTCTTAGAGGTCACGTTGCGTGACATAGAGCGCAAGTGGTGCGTCTAAAGATAAAAATTTGATACGTAAAATAAAACAAAATCAATTTAAAAAAAATATCATTTATGCGTTATGCAAAGCAATCTATTGCTAGGTTGAGATTGTAGGCCGGTAGAACCTGGGATGTGTGTAAAGATTGTAGGCAGATGCCTACACAAAGGATAAAGTTGTCTTGAAAGGCCGGGAAGGAACTTGCGATAGTAGTTTAGGACTCCCAAAATTTTCTGCAACGCGCTAACAATCTTCGGTGACTTGATATTCCTGATTAAATTCGCCTTTGACGGCAAAGGTGGAATAGCTTGTGGCGTGATACGATTCCCTAGCAAGTCCACGGATGTAGTTGCAATATGCACCTTTTCACAGCTGATCTTTAGTCTGTGGTTGGATAAGTGTAAGAGGACATTTTGTAAATGCTTGGCATGAGATTCTAAATTTGGATTGAATACCATTATGTCATTGAGATATGACACACAGTAAGCAGCGTCATAGCAAAGAATGTTTTCCATATATCTTTGAAATGTCTGTATAAGTCCAAAAGGCATGTAAAGATATTTGAAAAGGCCAAATGGAGTGATGACCGCAGTCTTTTCAATATGTTCTGTGCATCACCGGGATGTGATGGTAGTCTTGTCTGTGGTCAATCACTAAGAATAAATTGCTGCCGTTGTGTTTTTCTAGTAAGGTGTTAATATTGGGAACAGGATATGTATCAGATTTTGCCACTGAATTTAACGTGCAGTATACTTCGCAGGCTCTGTAAGATCCGTTTGATTTGGAGACAAAGTGCAGTTGTGACGCCCATGAATGTTTCGACGGTTTGATGATTCCCTCTTCCAACAGCCTTGAAAATTCATCTTGGGCAACTTTCAGTTTAGCAGGGGACCAGTGATCACTTCTTGAATGCTGTAGGTTCTCCTTCTGTGACGATATGGTGCATCTTGTTGGAGAGTTGCAGTTATGACTTACTGAGATCGAAAAGCGACTTGCGTTCTCAAAGTACTGCTGATATCTCTACTGAATTATGGACTGGGTGTGGCTGAATGACCTGTAACTCCAAACCCTCGAAGGCAAGTGTCCAAAAACTTTGCTTATGTCCGGTGGATTGGTCGACGATCTTTTGATTGGAAAGATCAATAATGAGCCGATATTTCAACAGGAAATCAAGGCATATTATATTGTGTGAAGTTGTGATTAAATTCACGCCTTAAATCTATGTTGAGTGTGCGATACCGAAAACCATAAGTAGGTATGGGCTCACCTGTAGCTGTTGCAAGTAAAACGCCTAAAGTCATCTCGACCATGGAATCATCCTTGAGAACTGAAACTGCTGTACCTGTGTCTACGACGAATTCTTCGCCAGTTCTAAAATCGAGAAGTGGTAGATGTTCCTTGGGTTGATAAGCCGGCTCAAACAAACAAGTAGACTGGTCATCACGAATGATATTGTTAGTTTTGCTATCTATGTGGCATATTCGGCGTGGACAAAAAGAGTCAATGAGAATATCAGATTGTAAGAGATTGCTTCCCAGTGGCGCATTTTATGCCATTGATGCGCAGAAAATACGGTTTTCTACTTTCTGCGCCATAGGTTTCCCGATACTGATGCTCCACTGCGCCTGTTTTCTGAGGAATGGCCTGTCAACTGTGAAAATTGGCACTCATTCAGGAATTCATCCGAAAGGCGGAGACAGACTTGATAGGAATAAAATATCTTCTGGTGATTATAGCACCAGTTCTTTGGGGCATTGTTATTAAAAGGTTGAGGGATCTAGATCGCCGCCTATTGTAAATTTCGTATCTGTGTGGAAAAATGGGTCATACGTTCACCTGATTCAGTTCGGATTTCCCTATGGCCAATTCTTCTAGAAATTTAGCCATGCTCGCTATTGTCCTCTCTAAGGAGGCGATTCTATCATTCTGTGCGGAAGAACAAAAGGATGGCGAATTTATCTAAGGTTCCAAAACCCTAAATTCTAACTCGTATCTCTCTCATAAATCATATGTTGTGAGGTAGTTGGGAGCTGTCAGGCGAACAATTTTAGTAACGAGAAGATTGTTAATTAAAACAACCTTAGCCTCATGATCAGTAATATTGGTTTTATACCAATGTTCCGCAATTCCCTTAAAATCTCAATGGGTCCAAGGTTTGGCTGGTCTAACTGTGCATATTTATTTATTATCTGCTCAGTTTCAGTGGGACATATCAAAGATTCTACTTCATTTTGGAGGCCCAAAATGGGATTGAGAAGTTTCTTAATGGCCTCAAGCTTCGGATAAACCCGCCGTTGCAATTCTGAATGTAGATTAGCGAAACCCTTTGACTCTTTTTGATGACTGTCGTAATCTGGAAACGGGGAGAAAGTGGTATCTATGCGGATAAAGAATATCTCAATCCCAAACAGGAACATCAATACCTAAAATTGGACCTGACATTCTAACAATCTCACGGGATCTTAAAAACACAAATTTATGTGCAAGGTAAAATGTATAAAAAGACGTAAAACGAAACATCTACCGAAATCTGCTTTCACAGTTGAAACAAAATCTGCATCCACAGTTGAAACTGATAGGATGACGAATGCAGAGAACTTACTAAATTAAAATCTGCTTTCGCAAATGAAACTGACGGAATCAGGATCGAAGTACAGAGAAAACAAATGAAATTATGTTTTTCCGCAAAATCACAAATCCCAGTTCACCAGTTTCGAACAGTCAAAAAAATGCGCTTTCACAAAAGCAAAAAAATTAGTGTCCACATTTCAGTTTGGTACAAAAAGACAAGATCACAAATATGTACAATTTTTATGATTTTAAATACCTTCCTTAAAAAAATTTGCTTCCCAAACGACAAACGCCTACCAAACCTCAACGATTCAAAGCCAGAAAAAAAATAATGGTATGTGTTAAAGCCAATTTACTGTGACCTATGATAATAAAAAAGAAAAAGAAACACAGTCGATTGTATTTTGTGCCAAACGTTTTGTGATATAAAAACGAGTCTAGAAAACAGTACTGCTCTCAGTATCCTGGCCCAGTCGCCAATTTGTAAAACGCCCCAGCTTCAAGTAAAACCCGTACGACGTTTAAAATTTTTTTATGTTCCAAGGCGGCTGAGAGTTAGTACTGTCGGTGGCCCTTATTAGTAAAGAATATAATATAATAGAATAGATTATCTTTATTTGTATTTAAACCACACATATAAGCAATACAACAAAACAATAATTGATTGCGCGGGTGGTGGTAACAATTCTTTAAATCAAGTTTGCGAGCTTGAAGTAAACACCAATCCCATTGTTTTTAACCAGTCGTCGAACAACCTAACAAAATAATAATCATGGAAGGTCGAAACGCGTCGGCGTTGCGGCTGGCGGTAGTTTTGTTATGTTGTTCGACGACAATTAAACTAATGGAACTAGTGTTACTTCAAGCTCACAAGCTTCATATTCCCACAATCAATATTGAAATTATATACTTATATATGTATATGTGGCAAAAGCTGCAAACAGTTAATGTTCATGACTGCATAGAAATTGTGCAGCCGACATTTCCAGTCAAGTTCAATGTATGCAAGACTGCTAGAGGTGAGAGCCGCATATCTAAATTTGATTTCCATATATATTCCATGCGGTTTGATCCTCGATAGTCAGTTTGCCGTCGTACTCTGATGATGATCATGGAAGGTCGAAACGCGTCAGTGCGTTGCGGCTGGCGGTAGTTTTGTTATGCTGTTCGACGACTGGTTAAAAACAGTGGGATTGGTGTTTACTTTAAACCACACATGTTTCATCAAATCGATAATAATATTAGGAAATGTACAATATAAAAAAATATATCACATCACATAAATATGAGCAGTTAGTCTCATTAGATAAGAAGTTACCTCTACTTATAATGTAAAATATATCAACATCTGAAAATTTGGCTGTAATAATTATTATGATATAGGAAAAAGAACAGTCGCATCAATTAATCGCATTTGTACAATAATCGATTATATAAATAGTTATAGATTCATCATCTAAATAGGAAAAATTAAATTATAATTCGAATGTAGCATTATGTAAAATATGATAATCATGACTAGCAATTGATTATATGTATTGTTGATTAATATTTTGATATACTGCATAAAAATTCAATTTAATAATAAAGAACGTGAAAATAAAATATAAAGAAGGTAGGTTGTTAATCACAATAATTCTTGTCTTTTATTCAACCACGAGAAAGTATTATCATAATCAAAATTTTAAAAATCAGCAGGATTGTATATTATTTCTAGTTCAGTACATAAAAATTTAAAAGACATCTTAGATGGAAGCGTTTCTTTAAGCCCATTTGGTAAGAGTTTGTAAATTTTGTAAATTTTCCAAAAAGAGAATAACTTTCTCGCAACATTACCCACCAAAGAAGGAGAGATAGCCAAATGTCCAGATCTAGTTCCAACTTCATGAATTTTTCTTATTGGATTCATATGGGCAACAGTCCACTGGTTCAAATTGAAATCTTTTATGCAATAGCACATCCTCCAAGAACATAAAGTTTGCAATTATACAAACTGTAATCTACTGGCGTATATAGTGCAGGAGACAGGGCTAGTTTGTTTCAAAACTTGGCTTTGCACAGCTTGTTGGATAAGCCATTTTTTAATGAATTCCAAGTAGCGGCAGCATATTCTAGTAATTATTATAATCAAGGTTGCGGTCTTGATATAAACACCTGACCCATTAATTACTTTCATATGTCAGTATAAACTAAGAATTTTATAGTGTAGAAAAGGCAATTCATCCAGTAGACCGGTTTCGTCCTTATTGGGAACTCATCATGTACTAGCCAGAATTTGCCGCTGACAGGACTCGAACCTGGGCACGTCTGCTTCGGAATCTGGTGCTCTAACCACTGAGCCATCTTGTCGTACACTACAATACACACAATTTTCCGTTATATATAATCTAATGTAACTTGGCTAGTCTATTTTACTTTAGGTGGGGGTCATATGGCATCTATTTAGGCCCACAGTTCCATCTAATCATCCCAATAAAGACGAAACCCGTCTTCTGGATGAATTGCTTTTCTACACTATAAAATCATTAGTTTATACTGACATATGTAAGTAATTAATGGGTCAGGTGCTTATATCAAGACCGCAACCTTGATTATAATAATTGTTATCACTCCCCACGCAACCAATGTTCGTTTAATTATATAAATGTTCATTTCAATACCACTTCCCTATGTTGTGTGGTGTCTGTTCAGTAATGACAGATTGGGAATGGTTAGTTGGAACATTGGGTCTAAATGGATGCCATATGAGCTCCACCTAGAAGAAAAATAGACTAACCAAGTTACATTAGTTAGTATGAAAATTGTGTGCAGTCTAGTGTGCGGCAGGATGGCTCAGTGGTTAGAGCACCAGATTCCGAAGCAGACGGGCCCAGATTCGCGTTCTGTCCGCAGCAAATTCTGGCAAGTACATGATGAGTTCCCAATAAGGAAGAAACCGGTCTACTGGATAAATTGCCTTTTCTTCACTATACAATTCTTAGTTTATACTGACATATGTAAATAATTAATGGATCAGGTGTTTATATCAAGACCGCAACCTTGATTATAATAATTGTTATCACCAGCCGCGCAACCAATGTACGTTTATGCATATTATAGTATCGGTCTAATCCATATTATATACATTTTAAATTTTACATTGTTCGATAAGATATTTCTATTTATTAGTGCCCATCTGTTCTAAGCACTGCTTACTATCCTTTCAATATGTCTCTCAGCAGAAGCTGTACATTGAATAGTTATGCTAAAATCCTTAATTTCTTGCTAAAGTTTGATCTCAAAAACATCATTTATCACAGAATCATGAACGTAAACATAATTAAATTCAGTTTTATTACCTATTTTTAAAGCTCTTGTCTTTTTACTGTTTATTCTCAGTTCTAGTGTTATCAAACACCTTCTTAGGTCATATAAATCTAATGTTACATTATTTTTGGAAAAGTCTGTATTTTCGGATCAATTGGAAAGATTATTTTTAAATCATCAGCAAATTTGCAAACTCGACCGTTAAGAATCATTGTTTTCAAATGTGCAAATACGATTTTAAATAAAATTGGACAAAACTTGATCCTTGTGGAATTCCACTTATTACTTTTTTGATTTTGATTCCAAATCATTTACTTGAATACTCATTCTTCGATTATATAAACAGTATCCGAGTAATTTGAAAATAATTGGATCAATACTCAATAAATTAATCGCCTTCAAAATAGTATCAAAAGATATAGAGTCAAAATCTTTTGAGATATCTATAAATACGACTAATTCATTTAACTTTTTCTCATCAAGTGTAATTACATGCTTCCACATAAAAAGTATATTAGTAATAGTCGATCTATATTTCGTGAAGCCATATTGACTTGTATCAAAACCAAGCGGAAACATACATTTTAAATGATCTAGTATCAGTCATTCTATTATCTTTAAAACAAAGAGATAATAGAGATTAGCCTATAATCACTGGTGCACTTTGGCTCACTTACCATTGGCAACGGT
The DNA here is from genome assembly GCA_029291075.1 of Eudiplozoon nipponicum. Taxonomy (NCBI): domain Eukaryota; kingdom Metazoa; phylum Platyhelminthes; class Monogenea; order Mazocraeidea; family Diplozoidae; genus Eudiplozoon; species Eudiplozoon nipponicum. The sequence goes on along the minus strand of JAQBSW010001292.1, from coordinate 47,650 downwards.
TTAGCTACTATCGTTAGAATATCGATTGGTAATTTCCCATTCTTCAAAATTCTATTTATAAAATTGCAGAGCGCATTCATAAATATTAAAGATAATTGTAGTAGGATATAAATCGATATACCAAGGAGATATTCTTGAATTTAAAAAAAACTTTTATTTTGAACATAAATTTTATCAATGCATCATTGTTGACAACAAGTCCTGGTTTCCGGTCATCCGAAAGATCAGTTAGATCTATGAAATAGCTTTAATTTTGTGGATTACATATCAAATTGCCAAATACTTCATCCAATTCACAGAGAAATTTACACTCAGTTTTATCCGCAGGTAATATGAGCTTTAATTTCTCCTCATATTTACTGTTGTCCGTGAAGAGTTTGTATCCTAGTCTAGGGTTACTCTTCAGTTTACCCAAAGTGATTCTTTCTAATATTTGACGGATTATCAGCAGTGATGAATTAATTTTTCTTTCAATCCATTAACCTCGTTTTTTAAATACTATTGTTAAGACTACACTTCATTATATTATCACCTTTAATTCTTAGTTTACATAATTTCATACCGATTCGCTACGGTATAATATCCGTAAACGTAGATAAATGAAATACATCAGATAATAACGTAGAAACAGAAGAAACAAATTTGTCAGTGTCCATAATGTAAATACTTTCATAATCATTCATTAAGCTTAAATCTCTGATAAGATTCCAGTCGATTCTGAAGCATTGCACGTGTGCATTCTCAAAATTAAGTTTCTGTGTTTTTCTACCAAAATTGTTCCATTGTAAAATAATTTGTTTATGATCCAGTTCCTTAAAATAGTTTACAACATAATAACTGTGTCAGTTTATCAATGCCGCGTTTTGCGTACGCAGTTCACCGCATCAACTTCTAAATATACATGATGTAAGCATTCTGAACCTCTAGTTGATTCATTTATAATCTGCTTGAGACCATAATAAGAAAAATATTGATTATTCCACAGTCATAAAACTTATTAAAATCGGATACCACAGCATTTTAACCATGGCAGTCCAAAATAGATTTAAAAGCATTGGTAAATATTTGATCATCATATAAACTAGCATACGGCGGTCTGTAAACCACAGTTATGATCAGGTAATCGATTTGTATAGATAAAAAATCAATGACAGTAATATATTAACTAGTATGTAACAACTTTGCATTTAATATACATTTTAATATAAATAAGTACTCCTCCACATCATTTATCCAGTGATCTGTCTTTTCTAAATAGAGAATAATGAGGTGTAGGAGGTTTTGTGGTTATTGTAATAAGTTTTGTGGAGTAGCTGTCCATTTATAAATATTATCCCATTCCTACATTTCCACGGTGGTTATTATCACTACCCGTTCACATGATTAGTCCCTGACCTTTTTCCGAAGGGTGAAGTGAGAAGACTCATCCGGGTTATCAGTCGTTTATTGAACGTTATGTTGCAATGCATGAATCAATTCACATTTAAACCAAATAGACGGTGCTTTAGACGGCAACAAAATAATATATTGTCATAACAATTAAATATCTTATACAAAAGTAGTCACAATAAACACAATCGGCTGAATCGTAATGAATTCATGCAAATGATTGAAAAAGTACGAGGATATAAATCCAGACTGATTAGCAATTTAATTTAAAGTCACTGATAATTGATGAAAAGAAACACAATAAATATTGTCATTGATAATTGATGGAGAGAAATCGTGTAAAAGCAGTCATAATAAGCACCACAAATAATTAGTCCACTGTTTGCTAGGTTTTGAATGTTAAAATACAAAAATCCATTGAACTATAGAGTTTCGGATAAATGATTGAGAAACACCTGATGTTTGTCTCAGTAGAATCATAACTGGACTGTAAGTAGCTGTGTAAAAAATGGTCAAGGCATGTGACACAAGTAAATCCAGTGTTTGAGCATCGAGACACAAAATACCACCGCATACTACTTGCGTATTGCGCGCGGGTGTGTATTTTTATTAAACAAAAACCCTATTAATTACAATTAAATATGCAGTTCAAGAAATCTCAATTAAAACCGCTTCAAACTAACAAAGATTGTTGCTAAAATCACAGATAAGAGAAATATTGTGTAAAAAAACAGAGTTAGACTATTTGACCTTAAAGCAAACTATATTTGTCAAATTTGAACATCGTTGGGTTCTAATGCGGAGCCGTGTGTTACAGAGGAATGCCAAATTCGTGATTTCCCATCTCCTTTTGTGCCAAGTTTCAGATAAAATTGTTAAATCAAAATCGTTATTTATTACAAAATTACACAGCAAACTTTTTTTGAACTTGACACTTCTACAGTTGGCATAAAATAAAGTCTATGTACAATACGACTTATCTTTACAGTTTTCGATATTTACTGATTTAACTTTTTTGGTTTCTTTATAATTCATTTGTTGGTTATTGTAGCTGTTGTTCTCTTTTTTCCACTGTCCATAATATTCATTAATGATGCACCGTTTTTTGTGAATTTAGAACCAATATACACAGTCTTTAAGGTAGCATGTTCCAGATTAGATGATCCTTGTTCTTGATTCTTCTTCAAATTTTTTTTGCTGTTGACAGCTTCCTTTGGAGAACCGTTTTGTCTCTGGAATTGCGGTCTCCGGCAAATGCCGAGAAAGGTAATTAGTGTAGCAGTGTCTAGAAATACTCTTAGACAATTGATACCGGCTCTGGTTGACTGGCTGGTTTTCCATCTGTTGTGACGTTGACATCATCGGTGAGAGATTGTGCGAATGCTGAGTATTGTCGCGTTAAAGATCTGTAAAAACACCGCGGTGACTGGCACACGTGAAGGTCTAATAAGTAACAGTTGCTCCGTCTCACTAGCTGTGCAGTGACAAGTTTGGCGTGACTAAAAATGACTATGCGTGTGAAGTTAGTCTAGAAGTCAGCGTAGGTGTAAAGTCAGTGTGACAGGAGACAGCACGTACACGTCTTGCACGACATAAATCAAATGTGACTACTGATTAACATGGTAAATGCACCGCGCTTATATAATTTTGAAATTGAAAGCGCGCACGCCATTGGTCAACGGCAAATTTGTTTTGTTTTAGTTGGTGCTGCGTAAATTAAGTTTGAATTTTATTTACGCAATATGTCGGCGAATTGTTTTATAGCCGTTACACATTTGTGTTAGAATTGTTTTTTTATTTGCCGTTAGTTTTAAAGTTCTTGTTTTCATTTCCTGCATAACTTTTTAAAGTACAAGCATTTCTTTCTATAATGCTTAGCCTGTTCAATTATCATTTTATTATTTTTGATTTGATTTATTTTTTTGTATTTAATGTTTAATTAATCACAATTAACTCTATTTGATTTTATTTCTTTTTCGTTTATCCTCTATATTTGTCTTTAGTATCAATCAAAATAAATTAATAAATTCTAATATATTTAAATAGGTAATGTGAAATGGCCGCGCATATAACTGGTTGGCCGAAAGGGAAATGTGAGAAATTTAATCATCCTGGTGTTTCATGTAAAACTATTTCATTGTAAGTTTTTTATTAGTTTCTTTTTCTTTAAACTTATCTTTCGTAATATTCTACAACTATTTCAAGAAAATGAAATAATTTTTCTTATTGGTGTGGAAGTTAATTAATTTATGGGACATCAATTAACTCCTAAAATCTGTGATTTTAGTATGTTGAGCACACCGGAGGTTTTACCAACTCTGTTTATTTTTTATCGTAAAGTTATATTTATTGTGATGAAAATGAGCACGTCGAATCGTACATTAAGCTATAGTTAATTAGTTTTCTTATATGGGTAAAATTTAAACCATTGCGCCATTGAATGAAATACATTTTTCTGTATAAATGGGTAAACTATGAACTGGAGAATTTGCCAAGTCATATAGAAACATTGAAATGTCTACTCAAATAATTTCTTCCGTGTACAGCATAATCGATTAAATGCATGTTATTAAGGAGCGCTTTTCAATACGTAAATCGTAAACGTTTTTACTTGATACATAAACGACCTTGGGTTGCACGGGCGGCGGTAACCTACTTTAATCAAAGTTCCGAGCTTGATATATACATCTGAGCCGTTAAGTACATACCTTTTTCAATATTAATTTAGAATTTTTTAGCGTAGAAAAGGCAATTCTGGCCAGTATGTGATGAGTTCCCAATAAGAACGAAACCGATTTACTGGATGAATTGCCCTTTTCTATACTATATAATCCTTAGTTTATTCTGAAAAATGCATGTACTTAATGGGTCATGTGTTTCCTTGTTACTGTTTTGTTAATGTTTCAATCACAGAAAGTGACGATTGCGATTAAAGTATGGAGGATCCTGCTCATTTTCCTAATGAGAATGCCATTGATGTCAAGTTCGAAACTGTCTGGATATTGTAACACTCTTCTTGCCTATTGCAATCAGGCTGCACTTTGTAATTTCATTTAATGTGTATTAGATTAAGCCCTAGTCAGAACCTCAATGTCCTTCAATTAGACTTAAACAGAAGTATTCATCCAAAATAGATTATTCAGCGCTGCACCAAATGCGTTTAATTGAGATTGAGACTGAACACGAAAAGTTCATTAAATTACATTTTCCTAGCCTTTCCAATATGTTTAGCAAGGAAATAGGCTCTTATATTGTATATTATGGTCGTAAAGATCAAAGATATTGATTGAGTTGTACAGCAAATTTGAGATGGAAAACAGAGATTGCACAAACACATAAGAACAAACTAACAATAAAAATGCACGAAAGGCGTTAAACAAGGACTGTTTACAAATTATTATTATATTTTGTTTGCAAATAAAAATTTTTTTGGTTCATCAATGGTGGTATACAATTTATTATTAATAATACATTTTAATTGGTAACAAAGACCACCTGACAAGAAAATCAAATCTGAAATATTAGAAAGCTCAGTGAGAATTTAAAAGGATTATCAAACAGGCCTTTGTTAGCGACTGGCGTAGAGAGAATTTATTTGCACTAGTCAAAGCTTCTATGAATCTTTAGCGACTAGCTCCGATATTCAACAAGGACGCGTCATTGCCCCTTTAATTATATTGTCGATATTGTCGTTTTTAATGAAATCATCGCAGCATTTCCTGATGTAGAGACCCGGCCTTGAATACGCTCACGATACTGTTCTGATGACACCAACGGAAAATAGTTCCAAAGAGAGATTATTTGTGCTCATATATTTTACCCGTTGCTGTCTGAAAGTAAACACATAATGAACTATTTATATGGCAAACTTTGATCCAGGGCCAAAGATTGTAGTAAACGGCACATTATTGTCAGCCTTCGAGGATCACTGTAGTTTAACTTGGACGAGAGTACACGTGCAGATATTTGCACACACATATACTGATGAAAAGTCTGTTGTTGTTGTTGCTGTTGTTACGCCCAAATAAACCCGTTTAGAAGAAAATTGCAATTTGGACTAGTAATTTTCGAAGTACGATGAGTCCACCATTGGTAAAGGAGTCAGGAACCGGACCTGAACATTTGACGTGACAACTTTGCTTCACAAAAATTTTGACAAAATTGTTTAAATAAGGTGTTTGTTATGACAAAATAATTATATATATATATATATATATATATGATTTAGAATATAATTGGTAAACATATTCCAATGACAAATGCTAAGCTCTTGCAAAAGCTAATTATATTATAATGAACATTCGGTGCTAAATAAATTCTCATTTATTACATATATGTTTCAAATTATATGGAACAGAAAAAGTTCAACTCAATTACACAGCTTCAAAGCATTTCAATAACAAAATTCACATACAAAAGAGAATCGAGACGATTATTTCTTGCGAAGTAAGCTACAGCAGAGCCATTCGGAAGGATCACCCAAGGAGAAACAACCGGAAGGCTACAGTGTATGATTTCGAGAGTTCCGAACCAGGTTTCTTCATGGATTTTGTGCACGTTCGTATGGATAAGTACGAAAATGGGCAATATCGATAAAATCATAAACTGTTTTCAATTATGTCCTCTAAGTACTAAAAGCGTTCATGGTAATGCTATATTTGAAAGGAGAGGTTATGAGGCAGGAATGTTTCATCGCTACAGTTCGTTGTAGAGGCAAATTTAATTGTTAAATATTGGATATAGATGTTCATCATTATGATCTAAAGTACTTTTGAAATACATTTTGCATATGCTAAAAATTAAAAATGTGTTCATTTTTGTTTACATGCCTACTTTTGACTCACTATTTATATAATTTCAACTTATTTTTCGCGCTTAAAGAGTCTTTTTTCCCGCAGGCAAGAAATAGCATTCTCTAAACGATCAAAAAATCCCCATAACGCAGGCATTAGACGTAAAAAGTTTATCGATCGTTAACTCTTCTCTACCAACCTCGAAGCTCTTTATCATATCGTTTATCTCAGTATTTCGAGACATATTTACGTATTTCATTATTAATCTCTTAATATCTCCAAAAAGGAAGCAGAGTGAACAGTTAAAACGTAAAGTAAACAATCTCGTTCAGACACATCCATTTTCTAAGGTACTCGGAGGCCTGTTCACGACTCTCTCTCTCTCTCTCTCTATATATATATATATATATATATATATATATATATATATATGGATAACCGAAAAGATAAAGAGCCTCTAGATGGGAATCAACAAGTCATCAATACCTACACTATTTCAGAAGATAAAAAGTTCAGTGAAAAAAGATATTAAATCAACGTATAATTTGACCAACATTATGCAAAATCTTTATATAAATTAAATTCATCGGTTATTAAGTGTTATTCGTGGAAATTTTTCTGTTAGATGGGCCAGCAAATCATCTAATAGAAATAAATTTTGCTGATACGTTAGATAAGTTGTGGAAACCACACTGAAATCGCCCATCTATGTTACCGAGCACCAACATTTCTTTATATCAAGTTTGCGAGCTTGAAGTAAAGACCACTCTCATTTTATTTAACCAATCTTCGAACAACAGCCAAACTACCGCTAGTCGCATACACTGACGCGTTTCGACCTTCTATGATCATCATCAGAATACGACGGCAAAGTGACTAGCGAGGATCCATCCGCATTGCATATATATGGAAATCAAAATTAGATATACGTGTGGCGAAGGCTACAAACAGTTTATGTTCGTGACTGCATAGGAATTGTGCAGCCGATATTTCCAATTAAGTACAATAAATGCTAGACTATTAGAGGTGAGAGCCGCATATCTAATTTTTCTTTCCATATATATGCAATGCGAATCGATCCTTGCTAGTCAGTTTGCTGTAGTACTCTGATTATAATCATGGAAGGTCGAAACGCGTCGGTGCGTTGCGGCTGGCGGTAGTTTTGTTATGTTGTTCGACGACTGGTTAAATACAATGTGATTGGTGTTTACTTCAAGTTCGCAAACTTGATTTAAAGAATTGTTACCACCACCCGCGCAATCAATTATTCTTGATTCATATCAGCATGCCGAGAGGTACGAAGTACAGGAAAAAATATTTAACGGTGTGCATAATGAGCGTTGATAATTTAATTTTCATCACCATCATATCTCACGTTCCGAACGTACATGTATGCCAAATACCTTTTCGTGTTGACTGATGTTAACTTGATTTACGTATAGGCAGAGTCAATATTTTCTCATATTTTTTACATAGCGTGTGCATTTTTATGTTTTGTCATACAAATGGATATTATATACTTCCCGTGTCTTCTGGTATAAAAACGCGATAATCGTTAAGATTAATTTATTTCTTTTTCAAGTTATTTTTACAGCATTGGTTAAAATAATAAAGTCGCCGAGGTTCCGTATAAGATATTAAAGTGAACAAGAAGCGGTATTTATCAATACTTTGTTTTGATTGAAATAAGCGTTTGAGTAATCTTTTTGATTTTTAACACATTTCCATTTTTGCTTATATGCTTGTCTATAGTTTACGTTACACATCATTTTTAAAACATGGATTGTTTTGTGGCGTGAATGATCGAGGCAGTGTTTCTGAATATATTTACTTTTTTAGGTACCCATTAAAAAGTTACAGCTTTGGGACAAAGGATGCGATATTTGAAAAGGACAGAAGTGTAACAGCCCGATTTAGCCGACTTCAGGAGGACTACCAAAAATATGGCTTGCGCAGAGCTGTGGAAGGTGTCCTTTTAGTTCACGAGCACCGACTACCACATGTTCTTCTTCTTCAGTTGGGTAACTTTTTCAAACTTCCGGGTGGAGAGTTGTTGCCGGGCGAAGAAGAATTGGATGGCTTGAGACGGCTTTTAACGGAAGTGAGTTAGGAAAAATTTTTGGATGTTAAAATTCTAAATTTTTTTGACAATTTATATTCTTTAGAAATAAGGTTTTTTAACTTATGGATGCATTATTATTGCTCGTCATAGAAATATTATTTATTATGATCAAACTGCTCGGTTCCCTCTTTATCCCAGAGATATTTCAATATATATTACTCCCAAGAATCTTGACGTAAGCATGATCCACTTAAGATGTCTTTTCAGTGTTGTCTTTAAGGCGTGGGATCCTCTGGAACCGATGGGCGAAAGATTTAAATTTTGTTGTCTGTTTTTTGCATGTAGAGAGAAATATTGTTTACAAACCTTCAAGTTACTTTGTGGATGTGAAATCATCCCTTTGTCTTAAAGTTTAGGAAATCCGACAGCATTTTTTCGCTCTCTGAGTACAAAATTTGCAATTATTCAATTTAATTTCGTGAATAATTCGTGTTTTCGTAGCAGTAGCGTTCGTTATTTGTTTTTAAATTCTGGAAGATAGTGTGCATTATGATTCAGAAAAGTCGCTATGCCATGCCATATTATAATGTGCTTTTCATTAATATCAACATCAATATCAGTACGAAAGCATTTGAGAACTTTGGCTCAATGCAGCATTACCATGATAAAAAGAATGAAACAGTAATAATAATGCGAAAACTAATGCCTCACTTCTGCATGTTCATGAATTAGTATTCATGATTATTTGTGGCTGTAGTGAACTCTAGCTCGTCCATTTCTAATGGAGTGAGAGATGGATCTATCCTGAATGTGCAGATCTCACAACAGTTGAGGCAAATATAAAAATATAAACACCATATGCAGTAAACGAACATTGCAGTAGGCCAATTAAATTCACGGGCAAGAAAAATTATGAAACATAGCTGCCGTACGGACTTCACCGTATCTTTTCATTTATGTATGTATGCATGTATGTATTTTTGTATGTATGTACGTTTGCATGTCTGTATGCCTGCGTATATGCATGTTTGTCTGTATGGATTTATTAATTTCACTCTTTTGTCACGTATTGAATTAGCTAAATTGTGTCATCGTGTTGAATTATTGCCTTGACCAATTTTCGTTTAGATGCTTGGTAGGACAGATGGGGGTCTGGTTGATTGGCAGCCGGAAGAATGCATCGGAAATTGGTGGCGTCCTCAATTCGAACCTGCCCGCTATCCATACATTCCAGCACACGTTACTTCGCCTAAAGAACACACCAAACTGTTTCTTGTACAGCTCCATGAGAAAACGCTTTTCTCTGTCCCATCAAATTATAAATTGGTTGCAGCACCACTTTTTGAACTTTTCGACAACGCAAGAACATATGGTCCTTTGATTACTTCTCTACCATCTGTACTAAGCCGGTGAGTTTACCACTAGTTCACTTTCAGATTAATAACGGCAACAGAAGACTTTATCGAACATTTGTATGGTCTTTTTTAGAAATATAATGCTTAGTGCATATGGCGAAGATTAATACAAAATTTAAAATTTGCTTCACTGTCACCTAACTGAAAAATGTACGTTGTCTGACGATTTTAAAGGTACACTAAGTTGTCCACTTGTTATAGGAGTTTTGGTTTAGATTCATTTTTGACTTTTTAGATTATTTGAAACCTAATGTGGACGAGCTCCATCTACCGCAAAATCTGTTTTCGAGCCACTAGTGGTGAAAATATACTTCAGCAGTCTATACTTACCATTCGTGTCCGGCACGCTTGCTTTGTACTGCACAGTGCAACTGCACTTGAGGTTTTGAATCAGTTAGGATTGCTATCTTCAGTGCCATACTTATTTTCCCGTTTTTTATGAGTAAATAGGGCCTAACGTTTGCCAGGCGGGAAATTGCTCTCTTCAATGCCAGGCTCGTTTTGCCGTTGTCTGTACGACTAAATAGAACCTAACGTTTGTCAGGCTGGGAATTTCTTTAGCAACATGTCAGATTTTATTAGTTAAAACTTTTAAATAATTTTGCAAGCATTAACTGCTATTTTTTATAGTAACATATTGTTTAACTGTTAATAAACGTAATTCAAGGCAACCGAATAATTTGTTAACGAGATATATGCTTTAGAAGTAATAATATTTTGCACGCAAGGGTATTGCTCAATTACCTAGTCCTTTTAGGCACAAAGTGTTTATGCCCTCTGTCCACATTTCAGTGCCGAATATTTCGTTGCTCATCTCGGAATTTTTTGTCAAAGGTTCGCTCAGCATACCCAATATGGGCAAGCACTAACATAAGTCGTTTTATTACTTGTCGGGGTTTTATGTAATAGTCCGTTAACAAGGAGACTCGGTAATGTGTCTAATGTATTCGGAATCAGAATAGACTTAGGATAAACACTCGCATATGCGCACTTTGCATACATACTAAATTCATGATTTTCATTAGACACACATCACTCATAAGACTTTTTTTATTTAATTCCATAGACACTTTGTTGCCACTGAATTCTTTCGCTAATTGTAGCCTCGTGGATTCTTAATATGGAAATACTAATATCTGCGTAATTTTGAGTTTTGGCTGTTTTTATTAGATGTTACATTATTTATATTTTGCTTGCTGTGATTATCTCCTTTGATGATCGACTACGTTTATGCAAATCGGATACTCGATATACTTTTCATTAAATTTGCAGACATTTTTTAAAAATCTAGTCGTCTTACGATAGTGAAAAAGAGCACAATTTTTTAATTCTGTTATTCTTTTAATTTTTAATTGCATGTACCATAATTAGAGGAATAACACCTATATAACAACGTACAATTCTCTTATTGATATATCTTCATTAAAAGTTGACATTATAATCAGTTACCTTAATCAAAGTTGTGATCTTGATATAAATGCCTGATCCATTATGCGCATACATTTGTCAGTACAGAATAAGTTTTTTTATAGTGTAGAAATAGCAATTAAGCCAGTAGATCGATTTCGTATCTATTGGAAACTCATCATTAGATCAACATCGCAACCTTGATTAAGATAATTGTTATAACGGCCCACATAACCAATGTTCAAAATTAATACAAGAGGCACTCGACCCAGCTAATACACAATGTTGTATAATAGACAAAATGGCTAAAATTCGTATATGCTATAGTCAAAAATGTGGTAGCGTAGGTAAAGTTCAATCCGTTGGTTTAAGTATAGCATAGTTATACATTGAATAACTTCCTTTCCACAAGCAGTTACACAAGCACGTATACACGTAATAAATTACAATACAATCGTACGACTATTGCAACTAAATGCAAATCAAAATCCAAATCACACTAATTTACAAATAATTATGTATTAGGTGTTGTGGACCAGAAGGATAAACCAACAACAGCATGTGCACATTCATTTCGAGCTTATTGGCGACATCAATAGAAACTGGTATTACGACCTTCACTCGCTATATATTATGTGGGAATTTTGAGAGGTACAATCTCCTTTACGAATGTATAAACCTGTAAAAGTCTTTGCCAGTGCGAATTCAAAGCCAACCCATAATATATATATATATATATATATATATATATATATATATATATATATATATAATAACCAAGATGTAAATGGTAACAACCTGCAGCAGTTGTGCAGTACCTGATAAACACTACGGTTGCCCAATTGATACATGGTAGCAACCCAATGGATTTCTAGTTATGATAAATTTCAATTAAATTAAGAATTAAAACTACTTATGAACACCTGTTGCTCCAGCAAATCCGTACACTCTGACCTAATCGATATCAGGTATCACATTTAGCGGTAATAATTAATTTAAATATATAGCAGTTTGGTTCTATTTGTGGCTCAGAACTAACATATATACATATATATATATATATATATATATATATATATATTATATATATATATATATATATATATATATATATGCAGTTTTGTATTACATGTTCAGTACTTAGTAACAAATTAGTCTTATTATTATCAGAAGGATAAACCAACGTCAGCATAAACGAAACGTATAATCTCGTGCACATTCGTTTCGTGCTAACTGGTGCCTCATTAGTGGGAGCCGATATAATGTCATTTACCCACTATCTATTTTGGTGGAAAAATTTGATGGTACAATCTCCTATACGATTGTGTAAATGTAGAGTAGTGAAGCTAATTTCATGTAAAGTCTTCAGCTATGCGACTTCAAAGTCAACTCGCTATATATAATATATATCGAGTCTATAAATGGTTCTAACACGATGGCTGTTGTTTCAGTACCTGATACTAACACTGAATTTAGTCTCGCCTTGTGCTTTTATATCATTCTTTCCCAATAGTAACAGCGTAGAGTGTGCGGATTGATCGCTCATATTGTTATACAATTTCTGTCATTGTTAACAATGGCAGTGATGCAGTTTGTACAAATGATTTTTCTTCTTCAGTTTGTTGCCAATCCGATCGAATATTTATTGTGGCTGGTCCACTGGGATTTCGATCTTACCTGGATGTTAGTATATTGTTATTGTGTTGTGTGATTTGTGGCAAGTCGATTAAAATATATTTTTTGTGAAACTTTTGAATGTTTAGGCCGAGTGCTAGTTCTTTTATATGAAGAGTCATATATATATATATATATATATATATATATATATATATATATATATATATTTATATATAAACCGATCTTTCACTAGATAGTTGCATGTTACATGTGTGTCTGTACATTTCCGTATCTGTGTGACTATAGTGGCTGAATAAGAATTTACAATTTGCATGCGTTAGAATATTTGTTTTATACACTCCATGTTAAATGACGTCACTGAGATTGCCCTCACAGGTTCTGCTGGGGTGAGACCAACAATTAAGAAACACTCGCCATAAACACATGAGATTTTGAGTGATAATATTAGACATACGAATAACCAATGAACGTGTTTAATTTCACTCCAAACCACTCAGTTTGAACTCATGATAAGCTTTTTAATAACAGTTATTATAATATTAAATAGGCGCACGGCACGCATATGCATGTTTATGTGTCAGCATAACTAAAAAAATTCAATTAAATATAATTGATACACGTAAATACATCTAAATGAAACTGTGGTCAATAGGAATTAATTTACCATTTGCACACGCCAGACTAATTATTTATTCTAAACATTTGAAATTTTGTTCTACTGGAAGTATTTCATTATGTAGTGTGGGGTGAATGACTCAAAATAAGCGGTCAAATCATAATAGATTTCAAAATAATACGAGTAGTTAGGGGTGAAATTTTAAAGACTATATTCTCAATAATAAGCCAACTAATCAGTCAGTTTTATATATATATATATATATATATATATATATATATATATATATATATATTGCTCAGTGATTAGAGCACCAAATTCCGAAGCAGACGTGTCCATGTTCGAGCCCTGTCCGCGGCTAATTCTGGCCAGTACGTGATGAGTTACAATTAAGGACGAAACCGGTATACTGGATGAATTGCCTATTCTACACTATCTAATTCTTAGCTTATACTGATATATTTAAGTAATAAATGGGTCAGGTGCTTATATCAGGATCGCGACCTTGATTATAGTAGATAATTCATTAGTTTATTCTTTGAAGGTTTGCGGAATTCCAGCTTCATATGTTGAATCTCCGTAATTTGCGTTAGCAGGTTTTCGCTTTGCATTATTAGTTTCTCAAAGATCCGATTGATGCCCATTTCCAAGTACGCATCTGTGTTGTCTTTGATCAGGCTGGGTGCGTATTAGTCCCTTTTTTCCAAAGGCCTCTACATCGTTTATACTTAACACTGGAAATGAGATGCGATCCAATCTTTGTTGATTGGCTACGTTTCGACATGGAGTTTCCCATATCATCCTCAGGCCCCTAATTACATAATCAAAATGCTCACAACAGTAGATTTAAGCTTTTGTGAACATTTTGATTGTGTGATTAGTGGTTTGCGGATAATTATTGTGTCCACCTCTATTGGTTGGGCCATGCACTCGGATATCATCGGTGTTTATTATCAGTGTATCGTCCAGACGAGACTTAATTATGCCTAATTCTGCAGTTAAATTGTTCATTTAAGCAGTCAGTCCTTGAATCAACGTTTCAAACCCATCAGAAGCCACATTGTAAAGGTACCACATATGCTTTATTTTTACTCACTTATATATAGTATTTTGCTCGCATAACGAGCATCGATTTAATTAAACAAATTTACAAATATTAATTTATTAATGTTCACTTCGGCTCGAAGTCTGCTTTCATCATTGGGCTGACTGATACATCTTTATACGGGCGCTTCTGCGAAGAGTTTCTGTTTAATTAATGCCCGCCCTAGATAAGACCCTTTGTTAGTTCTTTGTCCTAAAGGTGGCTATTGCTACAATATTATGGGAAACTCCATATCGAAACGTAGCCAGTCAACGATGATTAGATCGCACCTCATTTCCAGTGGTTAATATGAACGATGTTGATGCCTTTGTAAGAAAGGGACTAATACGCACTCAGCCTGATCGAAGACAAAACAGTTGCATACTTGGAAATAAGAATCAATCTGATCTTTGCGAAACTGATAGGGCAAAGCGACAACATGCGAATGCAAATCACGGAGATCCAACAAAATTCATTAGTTTTTTCAAAACTGGTAAGAATGGACCAACTGAAGAAGACTGGCAATAAAGTCAGCTGAAATATTTTGGTAAAAAAAGTAAACTATTGGAATTATATATATATATATATATATATATATATATATATATATATATATATATATATATTGTTAATTTTTCTGTGTGCCTTTTCAAATATAAACTCGGATATAGCTGTTTTCCCTGATGATGCAAGACGGTAAATATTGCTTGATTCTGTTTATCAATTGCTTCGTACTTCCAATGTATATATGCTTTTGCTTATACCAGAGAATTTGTCGATTATGAATGATAAGTTGAGAATTGTCAATTGATCTTTGGCATCCAACCTCATGATTCTCTGTATACTAAATTTAATGTTAAATTCTGCACTGAGTTCTCCTCAGTGATTTTAAATGATAAGCTTAAGATAACCTCTTTCAGCGTATATACTGTAGTAAGAATCGGACGTATTCTGATGTTGACATATATGAACCACTCCGGGTATTTGTTCATTGGCTAAATTTTCCTCAGGTATCCTTGTTCTTTTTCCATCTTGTGTTCAAAGCAGATCTTTCGGATTCTGCTTGCTAGGTTTTCTGAGATTTTGGCACACTACCATTGTAATGAATGTATTGCCCAGTGAAATTAGACTTTCTATGTATTGCCAATGTTAAATCACCATTTTATTGTCGAGTGTGTTGGCTGTCCACGAAGGGGAATGTGTTGTTTTTCTTTATCTCGAGAGTGAATTTCATGTCTGGATCGGCTTCATTGGCCTGTTTGAGTATTTCGTTTGAGTCTGCTGCGTCTTGGATGAACATAACATATCATCTACATACCTATCGTAGATTGCGCACTGTTCGATTTTAGACTCGTTTCTTCAAGATGGTGCATGTTTAAATCTGGTAGGTGAGGTGCAGTACACCTTGGAACTGTCAGTATTAATTTCCTTCAAATGTTAATTACACGTTTTTGTACATGCGAATATGAGGTCTTTTAGATCACTGACGCTTATACGAAAATCTTGAAACTCATTCTTAATCAGATCACACTAGATCATCGTTTTTACAGGAGAATGTCAGAAAATAAGAATGCGACATCAAGCGAGACCAATTTATTTAGCAGGAAGTTTTTCCCTTCAGTTCATCTGATTCGTGTTTATGATATTCCGTAATGGTTGAAAAAGTTTGCAGAGAAACTTAGCTGATTTCTGTTGCAGTGCGAAACGGAGGAGCTTCTGAGGATATTAAGTTTTTATGAATTTTCGGTTTAGTATTGTCTTACGGAGTTTTTTCTAACAGGTTTCGTCTTTTTGGATTTCTGCTAAGAGTCCTGATATGATTTCTGAATCAGCCATTGTAGATAAAATGTGTTTTTACATCTTTTTCAGAATAGTATTTATTCTTGATTCAATGTGTTGAATTATCTTTCTGTTAGTTGTCTGATTTGAATTTCGATTGATCAGTTATGATCTCATTCATGGACCCCCTATAAACATTGGTTTTATGTATAACAACTCTTGATCCTTTGTCGGGTCTGACACTTCGTATATATTTGTCTGACTAGTTTTCTTAGTTCGTTAATATGTTTCTGTGTGATGTTTTGTCTGCCTTTAAATTCTTTCTGTGTTGTTCTAGCGCGCCTTTGGGGCGATGCATTTTGTTAAGTCGCTGAAGAAATTTTTCAGTTGCGGTCTGAATGTCAATAACGTCGCTTTTGCTTAGGTTCGCTTAGTTAAATAAAATTTTGCTCCTAAAGAGATAAGTGTATCAGGATTCGTAGAAAATTTCGATTTAGCAGATAATTTGTTTTTGTCTTCATTGTTAAAGCATTGTATTTACTCTCGTTCAAGCTTTCAAGTGATTGACCAATTATATCAATATCTTGTAATTGTGATTGGTTTTTCTCGATGGAATTAAGCAATAAGGGGCTTGTTAGCTAATTCGTCGGTGTCTGGTTATTTATTCTGCATTGCTTGAGGTATCTTTTTTATACAAAATATGATTGTAAGCACATTATTGTATGGCAAACGCTCAGAGAAGTGACATTGTTTTGAAGTATAAAAGCAGGAATTTGTAATAAATTTATTGTTAGTACGAACTCCACCTTCCATAAGACGGCGACGGCATTTCATCAAGTAGACCGGATTTGTCTTTTTTGAGCACTCATCAGGTACTTGTCAGAATTGCCGCGGCTGGGATTTCAGCTAGTGAGCATTTTATTCAGTCCATTATGTCATTGAATCCGCATATTGCATACATATTTGAGTAATATACCGAGTTGTGTTTTGGTCAGTCTTTCCTTTAGATAGATCCAATCGATATTGCTTTCAACTTAAAGTTAATACTTACCTTTCACAGTCTGCCTTAAAACAGACATCATGTTACCCGAGAAAGAAATATTGAATTTCATTTTAATTAAAGGCTTTAAGCATATATATTTTGTCGGTATAAACTTTTTTTAAATTATACGATAAATGGCAGCGGCATGTGATTTAGTCTTGAAACTCACCCATTATGCCATAAGCTGCGTATTGCATGCAGTTTTTAGTTTATTGTCAAATTATTTTTCCTACCTTTGAAAGCATTACGTCTTCTAATGGCTATACATACTGAGATCTGCATGTTATTAGGCCATATATAATTTATTTAGACATTATATCCATGTATTACATTTTGCACTTTTCTTTGCTCTAGAAATTTAAATGTCCTACCAAACGACTGTCGGGCCACAGCATATCGTTTATACAGTGTTGTCTGTAGTTGTTTTTATTTTTTTGTTCTCAATCTAACAATAACACTTTTTTAGATACTATGAATATGGATGGTTAAGATCATAACACAGCCCAATACCAGATTGCCAAATATCGAAAACGGTAGAACTATTTTCCTTCCCCTTCCTCTTTTCAATAACACTTTTAAATAATATGAATTTGGTTTTTTTATATCATAACACTGAGTCAAATACCGGGTTGTCAAATATCGAAAATAGTTCTAGTAGACGATCATTCATTAAACCTAGGTTAGTTTTTAACGTAGGCGCATTTAATTTGCGAACATTAAAACAACTTGGACAGCAAGAATCTCTTGCCCGTACGTTGGATAAATTAGAAATCGACATATGTTGCGTATCTGAAACTAGAATACAGGATCTTACGTGCATTACGGAAATGGTTGCACCATCCCTGTCTACGCGTTAATGGCTTCGAACATCTGGTTCCACAGAGTTCTCTCAAGCCGATAAATGGGGCGTTGGTATTTCTCTTAGCGCGCGAGCTGAAGCTTGCTTAATTGAATGGATCCCTTTAAATAGTCGATTGTGTGCGGCACGTTTAAGTACATCTACTAAAATCGAACCAAAAATTGTATCATCGTTGCCCGAGAAAATTGAAATTTAGTGAAGCTATAAATGATAGTAACAACGATTTAATAACCGATAAAATAATTCGACTTGACAGATGGGCTGAAAACTTCAAAGATCATTTTTCTTGGCCACCCGCGTCATTTCCGATTCCAGAAAGCATGTCTGCATCAACAGTGTGGAATGTTAGTCCAAGAGAATCATCCGAGTTAGAAGTACGCGATACAATCCTATCTCTTAAACGCCGCAAAGCCACAGGCACGGATAATTTGCTTCCAGGATTGTTTAGGGATGGTGGCGACATAATTTCAGGAGCCTTGACCAAACTTTTCCATACTATATGGAATGAGGAAACCGTACCACTTGGTTAGAATGAGTCGACGATCATTCCCATCTTCAAAAAAGCAATCTTTATTCGTGCTATAATTATCGTGGATTAAGTTTGACTCCGGTCGTATTTAGGATATTTGCTTTGGTTATCCTACGCCGTCTTAGCGCTACACGTGAATCACATAGAAGAGAAGAACAGGCCGGATTCCGCGCAGGACGAGGTTGTATAGATAATATTTTTACGTTAAGGCATGTTCTCGAACAGAGACATTTATATCACTGTCCCACAATAGCCGTCTTTCTAGACATCAAGAGTGCCTTTGACTCGGTAGATCGCAATGTTTTATTTCATATTTTGTCGAAAAGCTGTTTGCCAAAAAAAATTGTTAATATTATACGCGCTCTCTACACCAATACTTGTGGTCGCTTTAAGGTCTACAACGAATTAACATACAACTTTACACTAGCAGTGGAGTTCGTCAAGGTTGTCCACTTTCCTCATTTTTGCTTAATATTGTTATCGATGCTATTATGAACAACACACTCCCACGCATTCATGATGCTGGAGTTGAAGTTCTCCCGGGCGATAAACTAGTCGATCTTGACTATGCGGACGATATCGTACTATTATTCGACAATCAAGATGCTGCCCAGGCCACCATGAATTGATTAACAGACGTTGTTCCGTCTTTTGGTATGAAATTCTTATCCTCTAAATGTAAGATACTGTTACAGGATCACCCACCACTCACTCCAACATTGCGACTGCAGAATGTATATCTAGACATAGTCGACAGGTTTACATATCTTGGGAGCTCTATCAATAACGTAGGCAATATGTCCGACGAGGTGAGAATACGGATCGCAAAAACTAGAGTAGCTTTCTTGAATCTTCGACATTTATGGAGAAACGCGAAAATTTCACTTTGTCTTAAGGGTCGTGTTTACAATGCATCTTCCTATACGCTAGTGAAACTTGGCCTCTTAAAGTTGATGATTTGCAACAAGTACAGGCATTCGATAATCGTTGTTTGAGAAGTATAGCACACATTGGTTACCAACAACGAATAACTAATTTTGACATCCGTAGACGTATTTTTAGATCTGACAATAAGAGCTCGTTGTTAGAAAAACAAATAAGACTCCATCAACTTCGTTGGCTCGGTCATGTTTTGCGTATACTCTCATTTCGATTGCCTAGTAGAGCTCTGTTCTCTCATCTAGCACCAAATTGGCGTAAGAAACAAGGTGGGCAGATTTTGACATGGCAAAAACAATTGAAGTCTCTTACATCCAAATTGGGTAGTATAGGACCCACTAGTCTGCCAGGATAGAGTCCTCGGGCACATCATATTTCTTGGTTAGAAACCCTAAGCGTTATGGCATCGAATAGAGCTCAGTGTCGATTTTGTTACAGATGTCTAGTAGAATCATCTTCGTAACTTACTTTTCTTAGTAGAGCACAGTAAGCTGTGAAGTTTAGTTTGTTTATGATGTGATTCGATAAAATCCGCAAGGAAGTTGTATTGCTGATGTTGCCTTGCCCGAATGCTAACTTTGCCATAATGGTGTTGTGGAGAGGTTTAATTTGCCTCATTTCAGTGAGTTATCCTGATAAATTTACTCATATTATCAAGGTATTTCTTCTCTTTTTGCCTCTCTCGCTCTCGTAAATCTCACTAATAATTTGTATAAATTAACTTATATACTTTTTTCACTCCCTATGGTTATACGGCATTGAAACACTAGTCACTATTGATGATGAGAGATTATGATTAGTAGAAGAATGATACTACAGACATGTTTCAGCAGCAAGGTAGTAGGTGAAAATTGGATAACAACAAGTCACTTGTGAAAGAACATAATTGGCTAAAATAGGCATTTTTCAATTCCCATGATCTCCAGAATGAAGCTTCGTAACTGGAGACTGGACCTGATCGTTGGCATGATGGTTTGTGTGCCATTGCTGCCTTAAAATAATCTTAGTTTAAACTGGCAATATATATATATATATATATATATATATATATATATATTAAGATTGACTTTTTAAAGATAAATCTTGATTTAAACAAGTATACCGTACTTCTATAATGCTTTGTAGATAATAGTTTAGCTATGAGTTAATTGCCTTTTTTATGTCGTAAATGTTATTTTTTGTGTCGTGCATATACAGCATCTGAGATTTCTCTTTCACGCGAATAATTCACTATTTTGTAAAGTTTTATTCTTTCGAAAAATATCAATTCTCCATTATTCTAACGCTTCGCTTAATTTTTTTCCTTCAGGTACAATTTTGCTTACAATGAAGCGTGATCTTGTTTTGGGCAAGAACAACTTTATGTTGCAATATAACTAACGATAAGAAAACTCATTTTGTACTTATATATATATATATTATGCTACAATTAATTGGTTTAATAATCTGGCAAATACTGTTAATTCAGTTATTTTAATATTTCTTTGTACAAATTTCGCTTATTTTAAAGCACATGTCTCAAAAATGATTTATTTGTACAAATTAAAACTGCTTTAAAATGAATAACTTCGTTTTTCGCGTACATCACGGAGAAGGACATTCACTGTTGTTGGCTTTATCTTTACGTGGTACGCTTTTAAGCAAAATAGAACGTCTGTTAATTTTACACTATTAATACTACTACTATCGCTACTATAACGACGAAAAAAACCATTTCTACTTTTGCTGCTTATGCCACTACTACTATTACTAAGATTCTACTTATTATCCTAATACTATTACAAATACAACTAATACTAATATTTCTATTACTACTAATATTTACTCCTTGCTGCCACGTATCTATGAAATACATAGTTATTTGTCTTTATGCATATTATTTTTTTCAAAATATATAGAAAAATGCAATCATGAAAACGTCGAGTTACTGTTGGACAGCCTAGTCGAAACACATTAAACAACTAGTTTACTATGTGTCCAGGATTAAATTGAGATATAACTGATATTACGGATGCCAGGTTGCGTGAAATATCGCTACATTTGTTGGTGCATAATCGATTCCTGCTTTTGCTATAATATGATGCGAATCATTATTCAGAATTGCTAAAACTTTCTTTAGCTACATATAGTTGGTTACATATAACTTGGAAAAAAGAAATATCTTTAAGTTATGAATCATTGTTAACACGATGGTTTATGCGTTAGCACTGGAAGTACCCGGTAGGGTATGAGAAGGCCTTCTAGCAACTTTTCGGATCATTTTCAATCATTGTTATTGAGAGTGCGCGGACTAGAAAAAAATACGCGGATGCATGTTCAATTTTTAAATTTTGTATGCTTGTGCTAGGAGTATAATAACGCAACCTGCAATCAGAGTAAATGCTGTGTGATAATAAATGTCTTCTTATTATGTCAAATAGATCTAAAACTTTGCTCGTGCTATGATATAACGCCAAAATTGAGCTTAACTGATATGCAGATAAATATGAACAAATGATGTGTGCAACGATTGTCTGGCCATCACAAAATTGCTCCATCATGTTGTAGCCGACCATTCCTTACAATTTGTTAATCAAACTAGGGTTTATGTGTGATTGGTTTCGTGGGTGGTGATAACAATTTAATGAAGTTCAGGAGCCAATTCCTTTATATATAACCAGATGCACAGCAGAAAATTTATTTTAGTTACTCGTAGTGAAGCAAAACTATGTTTAGTCACACATTGTATTTACCAGTCGTCATGTTGCCACAACCCGCGCAATCCAGGATTGTTTATTCACTAGATATGTCGTGTGCATTACTTCAATTTTGTGCAGCCTTGCTCACGTGTGAATTGGTTTTGAAATGAAATGGTCATTGCTTGCGCGAGTGATGATAACAATTATTTAGATAAAATTTGCAAGCTTAAGATAAGCACTAATCACATTTTATCTAGTCAGTCGCGCAATATAGAAAAACTGTGGTCTGTTACGCGCACTGATGCGTTTATCATCGGTGCACGACGGTGAAATAAAAAATATTCATTATAAATGGTTGGAAGGCTCGGCTGCAAAATTTCTATACAGTTTGAATTCTGATTATTGTGCAGATTTCATTAGTGTTATGGAAGTTTTATACTTAAACTAGTATTGCTTGCGGAATGTTAATATAATTTAATGAAGTCAGAATTTCAATCTCGATAGAACAGCTACCAAATGGTATCTCACTAATTGCACTACATAGCAAAGGTATCACCATTCACACGTATTTAGACGTTTGTCCATTCTAAGCTCGTGATCAGAGCACGGTGCTAAATTTATTATCAAGGATAATACCTCAGTGCATATATTCGGAAAGTGCATTTATACATAGAGCTCTCACTTCTAGCGATTTCGCTTATTTTTTAAATGACAGGAACTGTCGGCCTCACAATTTCTACACTTATATTAGTTACGCAATTAATTAATCATTGGGTGCGAGTGGTGATAGAAATTTCTTAAGCCAAGTTTGCAATCTGGAGATTTACACCAATCAAATTTTGGCTAACCCGTTTCACAGCAGTAAAACAATGTGCGGTAATGGCCTGTTTGGATCATGTGGCAATGCATATATAAAGAAAGCAAACTAAGATATTCGGCTATCAAATATAGTACATTCGAATGCCTAGTAAATAAAAGGAAATCTCGAATCACAGTTATGTTTCATTCACATTCTTGAGATTTGCGCCGATTTTGCCAAATGTTTATGGTTTATAAAATTAAGCAATCACTGATTGTGCGAGTATTGATAACAAATAATTAAATCGAGTTTTAGATCTTAAGATGCAAACCGATTCTGTTATGTATAACCACCCGCAAAACATAGCAAAAATACGGCTGGTCTCACCTGCTGAGTGGGTGTGAAAATTTTGGTTCATCAGTGGTACACGACAATCTGAAAACAAGTGACAAACTGGTATTCAAATATTAAGAAAGCAACAGTAAACACCAATTACATAGTATACAACCTGTCGTCGAACAACATAGGATAGCTACCGTCAGTCACATATATTGGTTGTATACAATGATAATTAATAATGCTACCCGCGCAATCATTGATTGTTTTACAGAAAACCAATTTTCGCTCACACTTACTGATTTATTTGGACTTCATCATCATTAGGCGACAAAGTGATAAACAAGTATCAATCCGCAATGCATACATAAGGATAGTTAAATGATTTTATCGGCCTTCAACTTTAATAATTTAAAATAACATGTTAATGACAGGAATATTCTGGTGCATAATATTTGTGCAGTGAAGAAATATATTTTATACAGTTAATTCCAAACGAATAGAATTTATAAAATCAAATAATCATTAATTGCGCGTGTGGGATATCGGAGATTAACATCAATCAAATTGTATATAATAAGTCGCACAACAATGCAAAACTACTCTCGTTCAAACGTATTTAGACGTGTTTGTCTTCAGAGCACGACGGCTGGCTAACTAACAAGCATCAAACTGTAAAGCATATAAAAAGGAGGCCAATTATATATTCGTCTCTCATTTCTAGTAGTTCCGCATAGTTTGTAAATGATTATAAATTTTCAATGGATAATTGCTCCAAATTCAGAAATATGCATTCTTGCAGCTTTATCACCGTGTAAAATATTACAATCAATAACTGTCCGGGTTTTGATGTGAATTCCTTAAATCAATTTTTGAGCTGAAGATAAAAATCAATTTCATTGTATCGCACTAGGTGACAACGTAGGGTAACTAACGTCGGTCGAACCTATTGAAAAATTTCGAACTTTTAAGTTCAGCACTAGAAAGTGACGGAAAATTGCTTAACAGTAGTCAACTTTAAATGCATATACAAAAAAAGCAATATTATATATTAGTCTCTAACCAATGGTATTCTCGCATACCTTGTAACTGATTAGATATGCCGGCTACCCAACTTCTAAAAGGCATCGTATAAGAACATTGTGGAGCTTGCGCCAGCAGTATATATATATATATATATTTCGAGTTTAACTAAGAATGTTTAATGTAGAAAAGGCAATTTATCTAGTAGATTGGTTTCGTCCTTATTGCGAACTGTTTAAGAACTACCCAAAATTTGCCGCGGACAGGAATCGCAAGTGCTTCGGAATTTGTGGCTCTAACCTGCAAACCACCCTGCCGAATATTACGTAATATTTTCAATTTTACACTAGCATATGTTTCTTTGCTAGCCTTTCGTTGTAGTGGCAACTAGCCACTCATAATCTGTCATAACCAAAAATATAAATAGTTTTTTCATAAGTGGAAACTGTTTATAGAGTGTGGCGTCGTGGCTCAGTAGTTAGAACATCAGATTCCAAAGGTTCGAGCCCTATCCTCGGCAAATTCTTACCAGTACGTAATAAGACTGGTTTCTTACTTATGGGAAACTCCTCACATACTGCCCATATTCGGGCCTTGTCCGTTACAAATTCTGGACAATATGTGATGAGTTCCCAATAATGACGAAACCGGTCTATTGAATAAAATGCCTTTTCAACAGTTTACAATGTTTAGTTTCCGCTGACAAATTTATGTCCATTATGGGGCACGGTTTATAGCAAGATCAGAAACTTGATTATAGTAACAAAACTAACGCCATTTGCACGCACTGACACGTTTCGACCTTCCATGATAATCGTCAGTGTACGACGGCAAGCTGACTAGCGAGAATCAAACCGCGTTTCATAAATATGGAAATCAAAATTAGATTTACGGCTCTCACTTCTAGTAGTCTTGAATACATTGTACTTGACTGAGAATGCCGTCCGCACAATTTCTATGCAGTCACGAACATTAACTGTTTGCAGATTTCGCCACACACACATATATATAAGATATACAATTAAACAATAATTGATTGCGCGGATGGCGGTAAAATTTGTTATATCAAGTTTGCGAGCCTGTTGTAAACACCAATATCATTTAATTTAAACGATCGTCGAACAACATAACAAAACTACCGCCAGTGGCACGCACTGACGTGTTTCGATCTTCCATGGTTATCACCAGAGTACGACTGCAAACTGACTAGCGATGATCAAACCGCACTAAATATATATATGGGAAGCAAAATTAGATATATATATATAATGCGGTTTGATCCTTGCTAGTCAGTTTGCCGTCGTACTCTAATGATGATCATGGAAGGTCGAAATGCGTCAGTGCGTGCCACTGGCGGTAGTTTTTTATGCTGTTCGACGACTGGTTAAATACATTTGGATTGGTGTTTACTACAAGCTCGCAAACTTGATTTAAAGAATTGTTACCACCATCCACACAATCAATTATTGCTTAATTGTATTATATATATATATATATATATATATATATATATATATAGTGAGTGAGTGAGTAGTATATGGCGAAAGCTAAAAACAGATAATGTTCATGGCTGCATAGAAATTGTGCGGCCGACATTTCCAGTCAAGTACAATTTATTCGAGACTACTAGAGTTGAAAGTAGTAAATCTAATTTTGCTTTCCATAAATATGTATTGCGGTTGGATCCTCGCTAGTCAGTTTGCCGTCGTACTCTGATGATTATCATGGAAGGTCGACATGCGTCACTGCTGCAGTGGCGGTAATTTTGTTATGTTTTTCGACGACTTGTTAAATACAATGGGATTGTTGTTTACTTCTTGCTCGAAAACTCGATTTAAATAATTGTTACCATCACACACGCAATCGATTATTGTTTAAATGCTACATAATTGTTAGCTAAGAACAGCTGGTTATATCACGTGAGACAAGTGAGTGTGAGAAGAAAAATAAATCATGTGGATTCATGGAGGTCACGTTGCGAGATATAGGGGGCAATTGGTGCACATAAAGTTAAAAATTTGATACGTAGAATAACGAAAAAGTAATGTTAAAAAATTATCAGTTATGCGCTATGCAAAGCAATCTATTGCTAGGTTGAGATTGTAGGCAGATAGAGCCTGAGAAATGTGCAGAAGTTTGTAAGTGTCCAGGATAAGGCGCTTCGATAAACAGTTTCAACCTGTCTATGCTTCCTGATGTAGTGTCGCACCTTGCATTGTAATGAAGTATTTTGGCTGCCTTAGCAATATCGGGTAAGGACCGCGATACTTTGGTTGTAGTGGTGCAACAGCAGTGTCGTTGCGAACGAGTACTCTCTTGCAGCTGTGGAGATGCGGGTGAACGAAGACTGGAAGAGGCGTATGTCTCGGCTGCTGTTCAGACATGTTACCGAAATGAAGTCGGAGGTGGGTAGCTTCGTCTTGTGGGTGTTTTCTGTGCGGGTAGTATACGTAGTATCTGACTAGGCAGGCATAGATCCATGATATACAAGTGTTGTGACGCAGACGTTTTAATGGATTCACGAGTACGGGAACGCATGACAAACAAAACTAAAGGTAGTGCATCGACCATGTTGCCATTAATGGACGAGGATGATAAAGCAGCTTTGTGTTACCTATGCATTCTCTCTAACATACCGTTAGATTGGGGATGGTAGGTAGTCAGCTGGCGTAAGGTGCATCCCATGAACGGCAAGATGGTTTTGAAACAAGTGCCTCTACCAGTAATGACTTCATTGGGAACACCATAATGGGATGTTCATGCAGAGATAATACCGTTAGTGACTTCGTCTGCAAAAATGGTGCCAAGAGGTAATGCCGCAGGTCATCGTGGAAATCTATCAATCATAGTTAGAAGGAAGCTGAAACCTTGCACTTTTGTCAGATGAACTATGACGATGTGCATGATGGCTAGGCGAGAAGTAGTTCGGAAATGTTGCAACTTAGAACGAGTGTGCCATGTGATCTTGTTTTTCTGACAAGTGGCACACTCCAAGACCCATAGTTTAACATTCTGCCTAAGCCTATGACCCTAGAAACGATCTGTAAGAAGTCGGACAGTCGCCTTGCTTCTTTGGTGAGAAATTGAGTGTATTGAGTCGAAAACCTTTCTCTGAAGGCTGGTCGGCAGAACTGGTTAGTTGGGCTGCGTACCCTTGAAGTAAACAATTGGTAAGCCTTCTCGGAACAGCATATGAACTTCGTGGGGTGACGGGCTACTGATCTTTGAATGTGAGTGTCATCGCGCTGTTCCGTTGGCAGGAGGGATGGCGTTAGTGCAGGTTCACTTAGTGTCACGGAGTTGACTGAATGGCGAAGGTGATTGTAGCGAGACATCTGGCCTAGTACGTCCGTCTGCAAAGAAGTTTTGTTCGCCCTTAACATGAAAAATGTCGAATTTCCATTCGCCTAGACGTGGAAACTGTCTTTCCACTCTGGCAGAGTACTTAGCGATAGTTGCAGTCGTGTTTCGAAGTGTGCTAACTAATGGTGCATGATCTGTGAAAACAAAAAAAATTGCTGCTGCCAATGATGCTGATGAAATGGCGTACCACGTCGTGGATAGCGAGGAGTTCTCGACCGAAAGTGTCGTATCTCGTTTCTACTGGTTGGAGAGTACGCCACTAAAAACTGACAGGTTTCCGAACTCCGTCGATCTGTTGTTCCAACTTGGCTCTAATAGTGAACTCAGAAGAATCTTTCGTGAGTAGAAATGGTCGTTGAAAATTGGGATGCATTTGCATTGCAGAATTTGCTAACGAGCTGATGATGAGTCGAATTAATTCCTCGTCTCCAGCTGACCAAGCAATGATGGAGTTCTTGCTAAGTTCTTTTCGATTCCAAAGGTGTCTATACAACGGATTAAATTGCCTTGAAAGACCGGGAAGGAACTTGCGATAGTAGTTTAGGACTCCAAAAATTTTTCTGCAACTCACTAACAATCTTCGGTGACGCGATATTCCTGACTGAATTCACCTTCGACGGCAAAGGTTGAATAACTCGTGGCGTAATACGATGTCCTAGGAAGTCCACGGATGTTGTTGCAATCAGCGTCTTGTCACAGTTAATCTTGAAGCCGTGGTTGGATAAGAGTGATAGGACATTTCGTAAATGCTTGGCATGAGATTCTAAGTCTGGACTGAATACCATTTTGTCAGCGAGATATGACATATAGTAAGCGGCGTCGTCGCGAAGAATGTTGTCTATGAATCTTTGAAATGTCTGTGTAGCACACTTAAGTCCAAAAGGCATGTAAAGATATTCAAAAAGGCCAAATGGAATGATGAACGCATTCGTTTCAATATCTACTAGCGCTACCGTGACGTGGTGGTAGACTTGCTTGAGGTCAATCACTGAGAAGACATTGATGCCTTTGAGTTTTTACAAGTAAGGTGTTAATATTTGGAATAGGATATGCATCATATTTTGGCACTGAATTTAACTTTCGTTAATCTCCACAGGTTCTGAACGTTCCGTTTTATTTGAAGACTAAGTGCAATGGTGACGCCCATGAATTTTTTGATGGTCTGGTGATTCCCTCTTCCAATAGCCTTGAAAATTCCTCTTGGGCAGCTTTCAGTTTAGCAGGGTCCAGTGATCGCTTCTAGATTGTAATAGAGTGTGCTTCTGTGATGATATTGTGCATCGTGTTGGAGACTCGTAGCTCTGCCTTGCTGAGATCGTAAAGCGACTTGTGTTCTCAAAGAGCTGTTGATATCTCTACTGAATGATGCACTGGGGTTAGCTAAATGTCCTGTAATACCATACGCTCGAAGTCAAGTATCCATAAACGTTGCTCAAGTCCGGTGAGGTGTCGATTATCTTTTGATTGGCAAGATCAACAATAAGCCGATATTTCAAGAGGAAATCGAGGCCTATTATGTCATGTGAAAACTTGGCGACGATGAAGTTGTGAGTAAACGTTCGCCGTAAACCTATGTTTAGTGTGTGATACCGGTAGCCATAAGCATATATGGGCTCCTCTGTAGCTGTTGCGTGTAGAACGCCTAGTGATATCTCGGCCATTGATTCACCCTTAGAAACTGAGACTGATGCGCCTGTCTACGATGAATTCTTCGTCAGTTCTGAAATCGAGAAGATGCAGAAGTTCGTTTGGCTGTTTGGCCGAGTCATACAAACAAATAGGCTGATCATTGCGAATGATATTGTCAGTTTGGGTGTCTGTATGGCATATTTCACGTAACACAAAATGAGTCGATCGGAATGCCACATTGTAAGTGATTGCTTGCTTGTGGAGCCGTTGATACCGTTGATGCGCAAAAAGTACGGTATTCTACTTTCTGCGCCATACGTTTCCCGATCCTGATGCTCCACTGTGCCTGTTTTCTGTGGCCTTTCCCATCAACTGTGGATATTGACATTCATTCGGACTATCTTCCGAACGGCAGAGACAGACTTGTCAGGAATAAAAACTTCTATTGATAATAGCATCAGTTCTTTGGGACATATCTATTAAAAGATAGCGGGGATCTAGATCGCCGTCTAAGAGGTGATCCTATCATCCTGCGCGGAAGGACAAAACTATGACGAATTTAACTTAGGCCGTAAAATTCTAAATTCTAATTCGCATTTTTCTAATAAGTCATCTATGAAGAGAGAGTGGGGGAGTTGTATGGCATGCTATTTTAATGGCAGGGGAAGTTTGTTAATGAAAATAACCTTAGCTTCATGATCAGAAATATTGGTTTTGTACAAACGTTTCTGCAGTAACCTTAAAATTTCGATGGGACCAAAATTTGGCATGTCTAACAGCGCATATTTATTTATTTTCTACTCTATTTCAGTGGGTGACAGCAAGGATTCCAATTCATATTGGAGGCCCAAAATGAGATAGGGTAATTTCCTAATCGCGTCAAGCTTTGGATAAACCCTTCGCTGTAATTCTGAACGAAGTTTAGCGACAACTTTTGACAGTTTTTGATAACTGTCATAATCTGGAAACGGGGAGAAAGCTAAGTCTACGCGCATAAAGAATAACTCATAGTCTCCGATCCATACAGGGACATCAATATCTAAAATTGAAACTGTTATTCTAATAATCTCACGTCATCTTAAAAGCATAAATTTATAAGCAAAATGAAATGCGTAAAAAGACGTGAAACGAAACGCTTTCCAAAATCTCCTTCCACAGTTGAAAACTAACGGGATGAGTTTCGAGGCACATAGAAAACTGATGAAATTATGTTCTTTCACAAAATCACAATTTGTGCTTTGACATAATCATAATGAGCGTGCACAGTTTACCAAGTAGTGGTCCAGTTTTTTATAGTTCCCAGCAAAAATGACCACAAGCCCTCGACTTAAGACAGATTCACAACCAGGGTAAAAATAATTGTGCTATGTGGTAACATCAATTTACAGTATTCCAACAATAATAAAAATTAAAAAGAAACAAAGTCGATTGTAATTTATACAAAAGTTTTGTGTTAGAACTACAAGTCTAGAAAACAGTTCTGTTCTGAGTATCCTGGCGCGGTCGCCTAATAGTAAAATCTCCCGGCTTTCAATAAATGCCGTACGACTTCACAAAGTAATTCGATAC
This sequence comes from Eudiplozoon nipponicum, assembly GCA_029291075.1. NCBI lineage: Eukaryota > Metazoa > Platyhelminthes > Monogenea > Mazocraeidea > Diplozoidae > Eudiplozoon > Eudiplozoon nipponicum. The sequence continues at coordinate 16,701 of JAQBSW010001292.1, read as the reverse complement.
TAAGGAGACTGAGAATTAGTACTGCTGATGGCCTTTATCAGGACCGGAAATGCGTTCTACAGCAAACGCCGTGAAAGTTAGACAGTGTGTCAGTGTTTTGAAGTACTCATAGAAACTTGTGACCGACTCTAATTGACTGGCTGGTGTTTCTTCTGTTGTTGTGTTGAAATCAGCGGAGTGAAGATGTGCGAATACTCAGAATTGTGTCGTTGAATATCTGCGACAACACCGTGGAGACTGGCACACGTAGAGGTACTATAAATAGATGTTGCCCCGACTCACTAGTTTTGCAGCCAAAAGATTGACGTGATTAGCTGACTTTACTTGTGAAGCAAGTCCAGAAGTCAGCGTAGGTAAAAAGTCAGTATGACAGGAGACAGCACGTACATGTTGTGCTCAGCAGAAATCAAATGTGACTACTGACTAGCATGGTAAATTCATCATGCCTATATAGCGTTGCAGAGGATGTTGAATCCTCCGCCTTATATAAAATGACCTTGAATGATAAATTTAAACCACCATAGCTGATTGTAACAACTTTATTTAAAAAGAATTTTTTCTTTTTATTTTCCAGAACATTCTTTGTTTAAAGACTTGATTTTTAAAATTGTGCGCTATTTTCAGTTTTTGAGTATCTCGCTTCCGGGCTGGTTGAAGATTTTCGTTTGCTGCATTTTAACATTTCTTTCCATTATAAACATTAAAAAGCTTTCTACAATATAATCTTCCAAAACTTGTCTAGTGTTCTGATATAATATAACACTGAGGAGGAGCCTTGGAACAGGTAATTTTATTTATTATTGTGGGTCACGTACACAGTCAAAGCAGGTTATTGCTGAAGATATAGCTTTCCAACTCTCACCTTCCTATCGCCATAAGTAAGTGTCAATTTGAGTATAATAATTCTTGATCATGAATACCGATATTAAATTAGAAGATGTATTTCATTTAGTGCAGGACATAACGGATTTAAATCTAATTGACACAGGTAACAATGTAGGCATATCAGACTCTACTGTGAATATTAGGACATCTAGCGAACTGGCATCTATGGGGCTTACAGACACCAATAGGTTAGGGGCCTCAACAAAATTTGGCGACCGCGCCAGGATAAGAATATTAAGTCTACCACAGTATAAGTCAGAGAAACATGCCAGTTGGGTAGGAGATGCCCAAATGATATTTGAGGCTTATTGTATTGTGAACCCTATGGAGAAATTTGTTGCAGCATGGATGGCATTGCCTGAGAAATTCCGAAATGCTTTGGAAAATTTCAGAGACAGAACTGTGAAAGAAAAGTCGTACAACGCATTTAAGTTATTAATGGCTGAAATTCAACAGAGATATCAGCCTGGAAGAACAGCGCAAATGTGCGAACTATTACGCTTAGAAAAAATTGGGCGTCAGTTACCGTCCGAATTTTATGAACGCCTTTGCACGAAAGCTTCCAGGTTGAATATATCTAGTGATGTAGTCAACTCCATTTTTACAGCTGAGTTACCAATTAGGCTCAGAACAACAATGGAAGTGTTTGACACAATGAACATAGATTGGCCGACAAAACTCAGAGGGTTAGACGGCGTGTATAAACAGCAAGAACCACAAGTACATGCTGTAATGGCAGATTCTGTAACGATGCAGCCAGTCAGGGCAGATACCGAAAACCACCTGACCACACAAGAAAGTTTGCGTTTCTTATGTAGGGAAGTTGCTAGCTTGCGTAGTGAAGTCGCACAACTTCAGAGTCAGGTCCAGTATATTAGACGTCGAAGGAGTCACTCGCGTCAACGCTTCGAAGGGCCACGCGGATGGGGTAAGGCACAGGGCGAATATGGACGCAGTGCGAAGTGCCAAGATGAAAATTATAATTACCCGCGATTAGGTGGACCCAAATGGAAAGGAAGCACAAAACCGGTTGAGAGAAATCCGTCACCGGGAAAAGGGAAAAACCCCCACTTGTAGGAGCCGTAGGGGGGGTTCCATTGCAAAGGCTCCCAGATATGCCTTTAAAAGGCATACTCAAAGCAAAAGAGGCGACTAGTACAAATAGCACCGAGATAAAAGGCAAGAGAGTCCGATTCTCACTAAGCGGGGATCTTGTAAACATTACCGGAGTGTCCAGCAACAAGTTCATTATTAAGGATGAATTATCTGGATTAGAATTTCTCATAGATACGCGTGCGGAGGTAAGCATAGTTAGGTCAGACGTGGTGGAAGCAGATTGCCCCACATTTGATTATCAACTATGGGCCGCTAACGGTAGTCCAATTGAAGTAAAAGGGATGAAAGAAATGTCGGTAACATTAGGCCAGAAATCTTCTTTCCTATGGAATTTTCTAGTAGCCGATGTCAAGGACCATATCATTGGCATGGATTTCTTGACACATTTCAAGCTGGCATTAGACCCCAAGGCTAGGACTATCACAGAAGGCGTAGGGACATCAATAAATAATGAGTCTAACGTGTCGGCAGTTAGAACAGTCCTCTTACCTCGTCCATCAGTCGCACATGACTTTGCCGATATTATCGAGAAGCACCTAGCAGTGTTTCAACCTTTTAGTGCCAAAAAGATAGATTTGAAAATAGGAGTAGAACACCAGATAGAATTGGTAGCTCCGTTACCTTGTTCACCAAAGGCTCAACCATTGGCACAACACAAGCAACAAGTAGTTGTGTCAGAATTTCATCAATTGCGTGAAGAGGGGATTTGTAGAAGGTCAAATTCCAATTTCGCTTCCCCAATAGTGGTAGTTCTCAAACCTGAACCGGGTCAATGGAGGGTTTGTGGAAATTATCGTCTATTAAACTCAGTATCAAAGGGTGATTCTTATCCTCTCCCTAACCAGAGTACTTTGCTCCGAGATATAATGGGATATGAGGTTTATTCAACTTTAGATCTCCAGAAAGCGTACTATCAGGTACCAATGGAAGAAAGTTCGATACCACTCACCGCAGTCAGATTTCCAGGAGGGGGATCGCATGAATTTCTTCGAATGCCTTTTGGTTTGAAAAACGCCAGTCAGACATTCCAGCGTTTGGCTGAAGAAATCCTTCAGAATTGTCCATTTGCGAGAGTATATATAGATGACATAATAATTTTTAGTCGCTCACGAGACGAACATCGCACGCATTTGGAAACGGTTTTGACCAGGCTGGAACAATATGGATTAGTGGTCAAACCTAATAAGAGTAATATCGGTTGCTCTTCAGTTAAATACCTTGGTCATATACTTTCCAAAGACGGAATTAAGCCTTTGGAAGATAAGGTCCAAGCCATTAAGGACGTAACTGAACCCAGAACTGTACGCCAGTTGCGAAGGTTCTTGGGCATGATCAGCTATTATCGTCGATTCATTCCAGGTCTAGCCGGAATTCTTGGATCGTTAACAAGCCATCTCACTCTTGAAAAGAGCACGATCAAGAAGTCTTGGCCTATCATCTTGAGTCAAGAAGACCGAGAAAATTTTCAAAAGGCCAAGGATATGTTAAGTGACGTAACCACATTAGCACCTGTAGATTGGGAAAAACCTTTCGAACTAATCACTGATGCCTCAGATGTTGCATTAGGGGCAGTGCTACAGCAAAGAGATCGGGACGTAGTAAAACCGATTGGGTTTTATAGCCGTAAGCTTACTGATCGAGAAAAACGTTATGATACGTTTGGCAAAGAGCTTCTAGCCGTGTATGCCGCAGTGTTACACTTCGAGCATTACTTAGATGGTCACAAGTTTAAGTTATTGACCGATCATAAGCCATTGATCAGCATACTTGGTAAAACAGCTAGGCTTAATTACTCTCGTAGAGTAAATTCCCAAATAACACGGTTAGCAGAGTTCGATTTCACTGTGTCTCATATTGCTGGTAAAGAGAATGTGGTTGCAGATGCACTAAGCCGACCGAATGAAGCTGATGTCGATACGATATTTCAAGGTCCTTTGAAAAGTTTAGATGAATCAATGTATGATTTCGTTAGTCAAATCGAGGAAGCGCAAGGACTGGATCCCTTTACATTGGTATTGTCCAAAAGACCAGGATATGTGCGTAAGCTCATAAGTGGCAAGTGGTTGTTATGCGAAACATCTAGAAGTCAACCACGACCATATGTGCCATTGGAGTTACGGGCCAAGATTATCCAAGTATTACATAACATGGGTCATCCATCCATTAAAGCCACCATTCGATTAATCAACGACAGATACGTATGGCCACACATGTCTAAAGATATACGGGTATGGGTAAGAGCCTGTGCCAAGTGTCAAACGTGTAAGGTGTGGAGACATACCAGAACCGAGATAAAGAACATTGGAATACCAAATGGACGGTTCAGACACGTACACATAGACATTGTCGAGATGCCTGAAGTAAACGGAAACAAATACTTGCTGACTATGGTAGATAGATTTAGTCGTCAATTTGAAGTGGCGATTTTAAAAGACATGACAGCGCAAGAAGTTTTGTTCGCGTTTCTACATAATTGGATATCGCGTTATGGTGTTCCGGAAAAGGTCACTAGTGATCGCGGTAGTCAATTTATGTCAGAGCTTTTCGTAAGATCTCTCAACATCATGGGAATCACTATAATACATACTAGCGCGTATAACCCACGACCAAATGGGATGGTATAAAGGCTACATCGTGAACTGAAAGCTGCATTAAGGTGTACAAGTGGAACAAGCTGGATACACGATCTTCTTATAGTACTACTCGCCATGCACAACAGATATAGGGCGCAATTAGGAACTTCCATTGCAGAATTAGTTTATGGAGAACCATTAAGGTTGCCTGGAGATCTTCTAATTGAAACTCCAAGTAGTCTTGATTGGGCTTCTAGTTATGTAGATTGGTTTGTAGGAGCACTTAGAGACAAGATGTGTCGTTTGGCCCCAACCAAAACTAGAAAACCTAAAACTAAATGCTATGTGTCCTCTGATTTAAAATCGGCATCGCATGTTTATATTACTAATGAGAATAGGAAGAACTGCCTAACACCATTTTACAAAGGACCATACAAGGTCAAGAGGATGACTGATAAGAATGTCATCATAGAAATAAATGGCATTGAGGATTGTGTTACGTTGGATCGCTGTATTCCCCAGTTTATCTGGATTGACGGTGTGACCGAATTAAAAGATGCGTTGAATGACCGTTCCATGGGCGAATCTGAGGTGTGCAATCCCATCTTGCAGACACATAATGAAATGCAGCAATTGGAAAAACCGTTGTCTAACATATCAAAATCTTATTCTACTGAATCACAGCATGAAAATTATTTGTCGACACCAGATGATATTGAAGAACCAGCGAATGTTATATCGGGCGAGATGACGACGTCAGGGGCGCCAGTATGCACAAAACGATCTAGAAGAATACTACGTCAGCCGAAGAACGATGATTACATCTACTATTAGTCGTTCCTCTCTTTTTTTGAGAAGGTGGTGTGTGTAGAGGATGTTGAATCCTCCGCCTTATATAAAATGACCTTGAATGATAAATTTAAACCACCATAGCTGATTGTAACAACTTTATTTAAAAAGAATTTTTTCTTTTTATTTTCCAGAACATTCTTTGTTTAAAGACTTGATTTTTAAAATTGTGCGCTATTTTCAGTTTTTGAGTATCTCGCTACCGGGCTGGTTGAAGATTTTCGTTTGCTGCATTTTAACATTTCTTTCCATTATAAACATTAAAAAGCTTTCTACAATATAATCTTCCAACACTTTTCTAGTGTTCTGATATAATATAACACTGAGGAGGAGACTTGGAACAGGTAATTTTATATATTATTGTGGGTCACGTACACAGTCAAAGCAGGTTATTGCTGAAGATATAGCTCTCCAACTCTCACCTTCCTATCGCATAAGTTAGTGTCAATTTGAGTATTATAATTCTTGATCATGAATACCGATATTAAATTAGAAGATGTATTTCATTTAGTGCAGGACATAACGGATTTAAATCTAATTGACACAGGTAACAATGTAGGCATATCAGACTCTACTGTGAATATTAGGACATCTAGCGAACTGGCATCTATGGGGCTTACAGACACCAATAGGTTAGGGGCCTCAACAGCGTGAATGCGAAAGCTCACACGCCATTGGTTAACGGAGAATTTCATTTGTTTTAATTGGTGCCGTTTAAATTAAATATGAATTCCAATTAAGCAATATCTCGATGAATTTTTCTTGAGTCGTTACAGCTCTATCCGTCATCTTTGCGAATTATTTTGAACAACCATAGTAAATCTTAATCACACCCAAGGTAATTGAAGCATTCCAAGAAAAGCCGCAAGATGATATAGAACGCACTGAGCTTTACTTTTTGCCATTTTATGAAAAAGCATTTCACAGCGAAAATTCCCAACACAAAAAATCACGTTTTCTATTTAAAAATTAAAGGCGATTATTATCGTCACATAGCAAAAGTCATCTATTGAAACATATTGAAAAGCCACTTAGGCTGCAGAGAACATGTTCTATAAAACTCACAATTCAGACTCGGACTAGACCTAAATCATTGAATTTTCTATTAGAAAATTCAGAATGAAACTAATCAGGCGTGTCATCATACCAAATGCGCGTTTTCTGTCTGAAATGCAGAAATTGATAAGTTTAAAGAGTATTCACATCATATCGACATACTAATTATGCAGCACCTCAGAGATAACCATACGTTTTGGACTACGGATTAGCCAAAAATATAAGATGGGCACGATTATGTTTTATATAATTAGTAAAATTTTCGTCCATATTGCCTACTGGTTTTTATTGGTGACCGTTATCAGGCTTCTGGGCTTTAAATCAGCCATATTGATCGTTAATTGGGGAGTTAAATAATTTATTGTGAAAAAATCAATAAAACGAGCCAATTGTGATATGGCAAAATACATAGTTTGATAATTTGCCGTAGCTGTCTGTTACTAGACTGAGTAATGTTCCTTATTCCATCATTCAATTTGTCAAGAAAATCCTTATTGTAAACAGTATAACGTTGACAGTTTTAAGTTAAGTTATGGCTTGTCGGTAAGTAACAATTACTTGGCTTATCACTGAGCTATGTGCACTACATGATTTCTGCAGTTTCATATCCACCCTAGTGCTGTATGGATGGAGTGTGCAACGCACGATGACTAAATGAATGATATAGCACATTATTGTACTCAGTTAGGAAGACGCTACTCTATGACTCGGGTGCTTCCATTCATTAGTTGGATACATATTATGATCTAAAGAGCAGAATCCCTCTCGGTCTCTAACATAGGAGAACGCCTGTGAATGCAGATTCGTGTATCCAATGTGGCTGGAATGATCACCAAATGTTGAAAATCGCGTTTCGCCAGCACATTCTCTTAAGCTAATTTTCATAAGGCCTTCGGTCAACTGCTCTGTATACTCATACTTAAGACTGTCATTCATTATATTAAAATAAGATTTATTAAAAATATTTATTACAACAAAGTGCGTATGATCACCGTCTTAAAAACAGCAAACCCAATGGAATTTACCTTTGACGGATTTGATATTACTACCATAATATCAATAAGAATAAAAATTTGTGGTCAATTCAATAATTTATTATCAAAATTCTGTGCAGGTTAAAAATATATTGGAAATCAGATGTCTGAACTAGAACAAATGAACGTCAAACCTCTCATTAGTTTTGAGATTGTATGCATTTGTGTGCTTCACTTCAATCCACATGACATTCAGTCACCTGAGAAAAGTTTCAGACATAAACTGGCTGCCACGATCGCTAGTTATCTTTAGAGGTACATTATATCGTGACACCCAATTATGCTAGACTTCCAGAGCTGTCATAACCTGTAGAATTGCTACTGAATCGATCAACCATTGTAAGTAGATACCTCTTACCAGAGATTTTGGGCATTTCTACAATATCCTTGCATACATGCATAAAACGACTCACTGGTATGCCAATTATTTTCATGTTCTTACCCAAGACCTTTTGTTTTTCAACATCTTCGGCCATAGGTATCTATCAGTGACCAACCTGATAGTTGCTTTAATGGAAGGGTGACGAAATTCATGAGACAGTTAAATTACTTTATACCTTAATTCCAACGGTAAAAAGGGTGTTCGGTGGCTGCTGCCGAATTCACACAGTAACCACTTATCTCCAACCTTGTTGCGTGTGTACGCGGATTTCTCAGCCAACAACGATACTAAAGGATAAACAATTTGCGCTTAAACCAATTGCCGGGTAAAATCCTTTTAAAATGCAATAGAGCCGACGAGTGTCTCCGCCCGGACCAAGTCTATGTCTGATATGTGTGGACTACTGGGAGTGTCTGTCACCACATTTTCTTTTCCCGAAATATGAGAAATGGTGGAATCAAATTCTGTTAGTCGGGCTATTTGTGCATTTTCTCACAGAGAATAATTAAACCTGTTGATTTTACCAAGGCTATATATTAACACCGTGAACTGATATTCATCGAAATATTTCTCAAAATGCAGTACTGCAGAATAAACCGCAAGTAATTCTTTCCAAAGCCTGTCATATCGCCTTTCTACTATAAATTCGTATCGATTTAAAGACACCATTTTTCTCTGATGTACGTTGACCAACCGATCTTGCTATTTTGTGGCTTGACAATAAATCCACAGTATTCCAGCTTTGATAACACAATGTCCAATGGCTCACGTGTTCCTGACATAATTGACTTCATATGATGATGTCGTCTATGGCCAATCCAAAAAAACTTCTATTTCTGTCTTCTGCTCATTCCACTTAGCATTGTACGATAGAAACACTGCCATGTGTTTCTCGATAACTTCTGCAATGTCATCGGGGACGACAGATCTGGGCAATCAAACTGATCAATCTTAGTATATGTCACTATCCTAGCGCCTTGTCCAATGTATCTATGAAATGGATAAAAATCCTTTCCAATGATGCTGTCTTTTATTTCATCGACCAAAAAATTCCTCGTAAACGTCGATTTCCGCTCGAATGTCACTGAAAATTCTTTAAAGCTCTTAATCATTATTCGAATTCTGTTGGCTACCCAGAGTTGATAATCGATTGTGGAACAATCTATTTCTACCATATCAGGTTGAATTAGGTTCACTTCAGTTCTAGTGTCTATTACAAAATTGAAACCACTTATTTTATTCGTTATGACAAACTTCTTGATGTTATAGTCATCAACCTCTTCGAGATATCTATCAAATCGTAATCTAACAGTCTTACTGACAGAACTAGTGCGCGCATCTGTCATCGCAGCAATCAAACCTAACTTCGATGAATTAAGGATACCGTGGTTAAACAGTCTTTGGATCCTTACATGCGCAAACCCCTACGGCTCCTAGTAATAAGGGATTAATTGGATTTCGGATGAGTTACACCTAGAAACATGACAAGGACTACCTCTCCATCGGGAACCACACAACCGAGGAAATAATCATCCTTCGCTATGAAATTACAGTTATCAGCTTCTTAGGAGATATTAAGCCTAATAGTTTTGGTATGTAATGTGTTATAAAAATCACATAGTAGTTGATTTCCCCTTTTTTCCTGGGGTAGCAAATCAGTCATACACTTGTGGCTTTGGAAAAGAAATAGATTTTATTAAATATAATGGGCATTTGATTGGATTAAATTGAAGAGTTGCTATAGCGTGTAGCATAGTGGCGACTTGGGTGAGCGAAGTTTGATAATGATAGGCTAGCTGTGATCTTATGAACGAAAGAAATGACTCGTAAGTGACGGGTAAAACATAGCGGAAAAGGTTAGCCAAGAGTAGGCGTTCCCGATAATTCTGGTTGTGAGAGAAGACTCGCTTTAAAAATCTAAAAGAAATCTGTTCGATGGCGTAAGAGGAGGCTAGAGTGAGAGGGCAATAAAATTCGCTAGCGTATGATATGAGGGGTAGGACATAGACCTTAAACAATGTGAGTTGGAGAGTGGGATTGTTAAACTTGAAGCAGATTAAATTAGCCCACTTAACGAGTTTGGAGGTAGTATGTTGAAGATGTGGAGAGAAGTCTAGCGATTTAGAAAAAGAGATACCAAGGTGCTCGGCCGAGTCAATTAATCTGATATCAAGGTGAAAACTTGTTTCTCGGAGAGATCAGAATGGGCCAGATGTAAGTTTCATCAAACGAGTCTTATCGGGGTTTAATTTAAGACCAATTATGCTAACCTGCGAGTGTAACAATGATAGGGGCATGGAAGAGTTGGATGCTGTAGGCTTGCTGAATACAATTGCTATGTCTTCTGCATATTTGAAAAGCTTGAATAGGTCGTCGTCAACCTTCACTTGAGCTAGTGTTAGGTTGAATAGTATAGGACCAAGTACAACGCCCTGGGGAACTCCAGATCGGATAAGGGCTGACCTCGAGTGACTATTTTCGAGTTTTACAGTTTTGTAACGGTGTCGGAGATAATAACTGATAAGATTGAGGACTTAGCCGCTAATACAACTGCTTAACAAGGCGTATTCAATTGCCGAGAACGACTGTGCATAAAAGGCATTGGAAACATCTAGAGAGAGGAGAGTGCATTCATGATCTTTAGAGAAAGAGGAGAAACAGTTATCAAGGACACTGACTAAGTTGGTGGAAAAGAAGCGGCCATTCAGAAAGCCATGTTGATCGTCGATGAGGTAGAAGTTATCTTGAGCCTTGATGAAATGGTAGATTTAGTTATATAATACCCTGTCGATAATTTTAATGAAATGAACGATAGTAATAGGGCGGAGATCTTTGAATGAGTAGTTTGACAATGTACCATTTTTTGGGATAGGAGAAATCGTCGCATTAAGCCATTCCGCGGAAATATCGGTAGCTTCGAGGCATCGGTTGATAACATCGGCCACTAGAGAGAAGAGATTCCAGCCAAGAAGTGCTATCATGCTGACCAATACACCGTATTGATCAAATTGGTGTTTAGGTTTTATGTCTTTGATTGCTTGAACGAAGGAGGCCGGCTAAATAATGAACCAACGTAGGTTCTCAGCGTTTCCGTTGTCAAGCATCTCAGCAGCCGAAGTGGGAATGGAGAACGAGTCTAGAAGATAATTTACATAATCTTCGGCAAAGCTGGAGTCATCCGACCGAGATAATATTATGTATGAGGTATTGGACTTTGGTAGCAATTTGTGTTTGATGACTGCGAACATTTTGCGAGACTTGGGTGCTGTGCGGATTTGTCTCTCGATATTGAACGCTTGTTTTTTGATTACCTGTTTAATATGCTCATCGATACGTCAGAGAGCGAGAACGCAAACAAGTGATATTGTGCGTAATATAGAATTGTGTGCAAGTTTGTCACGTGCTTTAAACAAGGCGTTCAACTTGCTCATCGCGTGAATGTGTTGAATAGAGATGGCAGAAGTAAATTGGGAGGATAAGATGTTATGGACATTTGAAAAACATGAGGAGAGGTTGTCTGGGAGAATAAGTTCTCTCCAATTAACGTCGTCACAGAGTCGACTAAACGTTTCCCAATTGGTGAATTGCCTGCAAGTCTGAATGCTCTTTTAGGGATAGAGGATAAAAGAGGAATAAGAAAGGATACCTGGCATTGGTCGAGATTAGGGAAGATCTCTCGAGACTGAACATTGGTCACGTCTTTGATAGATAAAATTCAATCAAGCTGGTTGTTCCCTCGTTTATGGAAGTGCACAAAATGTCTTAGAAGGTTGTCCGCAAAGAACCGAATCATCGGGTTAGTTTCCGTAGTTATAAAATATCAGTTAGTCAGAGGAAGGTTAAAGTCGCCTACAACGATTTATTGATCGGAGTGTTGAGAGAAGAAAGTGGAAATTAGTTAAGCCCCACGGGTGTAATCTATAATGAAGAGACTTTGGGATCTGTAGACAACGCAAACGGATAAGTTTTGGTCAAGAATCAGCAGCTGAAATAAAAAGAAATTTATTCCTAGCAAGTTTGATGTAGACAGGCCTTTGGGCATGAGAGAAGAACGGACAAAGACAGCCAGGCCACTCCAACGACCAGCCGTTCTGTCTCTTCGAAGGAAAGTGTAGTGATCATCGCAATGAACAGAAGAGGACAGACACCTTTCAACAAGAAAGTACATGTATAGCTCGTTAGAGGATAAATATGCTCTCAGTTGTTTGATTTTTGGCGTAAGCGATCTACAATTGATAAGAATTGCTGAAAAATATTCTTTAGACCTGGGAGAAGAAGCGGGCAGGTGCTTTCCGCTGGCGGCCGGAGCGAGACCTCGGGCTGATAAGGGTAACTGACCGCTTGTTGACGAGAATGGAGTGGTCAGCATCGATCTGGATTTCCTTAGTCTCACTTTTATCAGGCGGGTGGGGTAATTAGATAATTTGGAAGCAGGACGGAGGCGACTTATCTGAGCTCGAGAGGTTACTTGGGAGCAGCGATAGGGATGTGGGAGGGGACAAGTTTTGTACGGGGACAAAATCACGACTGCTCTGAGTGGTATCGATGAGGTTAGAAGAAAAAGTTGTGAAAGAAGAAATGATGGCACGCGGTGTCGTGATAGTCTACTGTTTTGTCAGTTTCAGGACCTCTTCACCAGTCGGGATAACGACTTAACTTAATGAATTGTTACTGGTTCTGGAGATTGGAAAGGATGGCCGTTGCTAGGGATCTTTATGCGGCGTTGGCGGCCACGACGACGCGGTAAAGCTTGCACTTGTTGGATGGGAATGGCTTCGTTAATTGAGCTAGTGGTGAAGGAGAGCTGTTTAAATCGATATGTAGTTAGCATGAGGAATTCGGAGGAAGGAGCATCACCTAGGATGCCTCCGTAAAATGACCGGCGTTTCTTTTGGTTGCTCCAGCCAGGATAGGCATGTCTGGTTTCAGTTGAGGGGCAGTATCTGGCGGAGAGGTCCACGCTTGTTCTGCAGTTCTTTGTCGTAAAGAGAAATCACGCTTTAATTTGACTTTGCCTGAGATATAAAGGGTGATCGAGGTTTCAGTTGGCTGAGTTCGGCGTTGGACAACCTTTTGTAGGAAGAAAACATAAAAGCACGACCTTTGCCGGAGGAGACCTCTTTGAGATGATGGAAGTTGTCTCCCAAATGACTGGTTAAATCTGAAGCCAGGTCATCCTTAGAGAGTGGGGAATGCGGAGACCAGAGGAAGAGGTTGCGTTTTACTGTCATTTCGTAAATAATATTATCTGATCCTGTTTGCCAATTCTTGCCGACACTTCATTGGGGCTAATATATTCAATATTTCTTCTCCTGATGTTTTATTTTTGGTTAATGTATTGTCTTCTATTGTTATATCTGCTAACTCAATCCACGGCTGAACATCAACCCTTAATTTATCAACCTTCTCATGTAACGCCTCGGTCAATTCTCCAAAATTTGCGCATAAATTATCATTTCTCTTCTCTGCTAACTCCAATTTTGATGCATATACACTAACGTCAGATTCTAGTTTAGACATCTTATTTTTAATTGTATTGTTTTCCTCCTTCAGCACTTTCATGGAGTTCTGAAGGTCCGTAACAATTTTCTCAAATTCAGTATGCAACAAAGTCGGAGCCATTTCAAACCGCGCGCGAACCTCACAGTAAGTATGATAATAGTAAATTTTATCACCTCCCGCGTAACCAATGTTAGTTTAAGTATCAAACCACTTTGTTAGTAGGTGCGCAACACCTAATATACAATTTCATATATATTGTTTCTTCACCACAAACAGTATCTAACTTTTATTCATATATTTCTATGAAATTTGCTAACTGATATCGATCAAGGCCAGAGGTTATGGATTTTCTAGAGTAACAGGTGTTCAGAAATTGATGTGTTTCTTAGTTTTGATGAACTCTAGTATATATTGAAATCCATTTTGTTGGTAACATTTGCCTTTTGCGATGCCATGATTTTGGTTTTGGATCCTGACACAATAGTGAATAAATTTCCTTTTCTACATTATACAATTCTTAGTATATACTAACAAATGTATATAATTAATGGGTCAGGTTTTTATATCAAGATTGCCTTTCCATGGAGTAATTTTTTATTAGTCAAATCAGCCTTAAATAGATTCTTTACCGTGTTTTTAGCTTCAAGGATAGCCAATTCATGGGGAGTCTTGACACAATACTTAATTGATCTGGTGCTACAGCGCGAGGCTCTCAAAGCATGTTGATGAAAACGGTGTTGTACTACGTGTCCGCATTCTCCGTACGATAAAGTTCATAATTACAAATATGTAGCACCATGAGCTACACCTAAGCCACCATGTTTTCGTATTCGGCATGTAGCATGGTGTATGTAGATCGTCGGGACTATGCTCGAAGCCGTTAGAAATTGTAGGCTCTTCTTAATATAATATATGGTGCAGTAAGATTTTGGCCTTGAGTTAACGAGTTTGCTGGCAGACCTATATACACTCGAAGAACCATAATTTTGTAGCAAATTTTTCAAATATCTTTTCCCGTTCGGTTAAATGTATTTTTTATGAAAATAATCAGTACCTCAGGGCACCGACATTGCAGAATCGCTTTCGTCGTCCGGCGCGTTCGCTCAACCATTGTGTTAATTTGAAGGTAATCATTCGTAGCTTGGCAATGCTTCATATCACGATTTACTGATCAAATTCTTTTGACTCTATCGATATACCTTGAAGAGTAACGATAACATCTAATGCATCAAATCGATTGAGCCTCATAATTTTCAAAATTGTTAATTGCTCCAAAAGTCAAATTCCACTCACAAAATTAATCTATCTACTGCAGAGAGCACAAAATGATTATAAGAAGAGTGAACTCCATACAATGGCAACTATCTTCAGCAAGGTAGCTGAAATATATTTCGACACAGTAACCATCGAGAGCAGGAAAGTCAGAAATACAAAGTCCTCCAAAAGATACGATTATTACCAAAAACGGAGTATCCGTGATCTCAGAGAGACATTTAGTTATGAAACACAACAAGAAAACTATAAAGAAACCGGCAAATATAAATCAGTAGTTAGGTAAGTTGTACTCTCCAAAAATTTTGCTTGATGCAAATTTTAGAATTATTAAGAAAATGTTTTTTTGCTTTATAGTTTAATATCAAGTTATAATTTTCATTTGATGATATTGGTTCAGACTTGACTCAATAATGACATTGAATCCCATAAATTTGAAATTCATCTACTTACCTTTTTAGCAAAGACAGACGGTTATGTAACGGCTTAGATTAATTCGCCGACATATTGCCTAAATGCAATTCAAAGTTCATTACGCGGTAGCAATTAAAACAAGCAATATTTGCCGTTAAACAACGGCGTAGCACCTTTCTACTGCACAAGTATATAAGCACGATGCATTTACTATACTGAATACTTGACACTTTCGCTCTGCCCGCTACGTGTGATTGCTGTCGCTCTTTATAATTGACTGTCTACCTACGCTGACTTCTGGACTTGATTATCTATTAATCGGATATCTACGTGTGCCATCCACCACGGTGATGCCGCAGATCTTCAACAAGACCATTCAGAGCCTTCGATTATCAACTCACCTCTCAGGTTTCGACAACTCAACATATTCCGGTGCATCCACACGAAAAAACACCAGCCAACCAGTCAGGGTATGGAGCAAAATTTTCCACTCTTTTTTCCAATATTTCGAGACCTTATTTCTAGTCTCATCTTTAGGGTTGACACAATACGCACAGGAAAACAATTTGTGGAAACTGTGGTATCCTCATTCAAAACAGGTCTATTTATATTTACTTTAATTCATAAAGTAGTTTTATTATTGTCTGCCCTAATATCCAGTCTTCATACATAATCTCTAATACTCAAATGTATACTTAAACTTGTCCATGTCACCCCTCTCCGCACGCAACAAACTATATACACATATGTGAACTCCACTAAAGTGACATTTCTAGAATAACTATAAACAAACCTTATAGATTAACATACACGATGATGATGTTTCTATTTTTAATTGCTGTCCCGGACGCGTATAAGGATCAACAAAATTTTGAATTCAATATTTCATTAATCCTCAAATACTCTAATTTACCTAATCCCATCCTGTTTCCAAAATGTTATACAAAGAGACCGAATACGGTGCCTATTTTAACCAATCGTATCTCAACCATATATACACACACACACACATATATATATATACATATATATATATAATAAATTATCAATATTTTTCTTTTTATTTGAATATTGTTATTTACTTATATATTTATACAAACCCAAATCTTATAAAAATATCCATTTATACATACTTCTACACGCTACGTCTTATGCATATATAGATAAATATATAAACAACTATGCGGGCACTTCCCACATCTTTTATAAATATCTATATATCCATCATATATATACGTGTATATACCATATATAATATGAATATCATAGAAACAACACATTGAGACCATCAACATTTAAATTATATCAGTCAAAACGTGTTTGTTAATGTTTAAATATCTAATTTTCTATCTGCATATACAAGTCTCTCTTTCTCAATCTATCTTTCTCTCGCTCTCTCTCTCTCTCTCTCTCTCTCTCTCTCTCTCTATATATATATATATATATATATATATATATATATATATATATATATATATATATATATATATATATATATATAAGAAATACAATGGGTTCTTTGAACTTCAACTACCTACAGTTCACAATGAGTGTACAGTATAATTACTTTATATATATATATATATATATATATATATATATATATATATATATATAT